>WBNH01004322.1:0-161321 GCA_013401255.1 Urocolius indicus
TAAAGGAAAAAAAAACATGGAAAGCAAAATGCTTGTCATTTTTTTAAGAATAGAAAGCAATGTTGTCAAGGACTGAAAATAATTTTCTCTTTCAGAAATCTTGGAGTAGGAGTTCTTGGGTAATGGGACAAAAACAGATGTCATAGATCAGATTAAGGTTGTTGAATAATCACTTATTTTGCAAAAAACATGGCCTACCATCTGAAGGGTTATTCACGAACAAATATCTCTCTAGAATCTGGAATTAAATATTGACATTAAGAAGGTCTATACATCATATAGTAACTGTGACTCAGAGATAAACCCCATTATTTGCATTTATAAATATTTTTCCTGGTTACTTTGGTGAAATTATAAGTGTGCATGATACCTCCAGGTTATAGATTTATTATGGATTTTTTAAATTATTATTTCTAGTAATTCACAGAGACAAACCTGAGAAACAAGAAAAAATTGAGAGGAAGGAAGCTCTGAAAGGTATGTATTCAGCATTTGATGTTGTCTTTTTACCAGTGGTTTAAAATAGACTAATCTCTTGACTCTCAGACCCTTCTTGTAAATCCCAATCATGTTTAGGGATGGAAGAGGTCTTACGAAAGTCAGCTGGAAGGCAAATATTGATTTAAAAAGCACTTTGAATTCATCACTCTGAAGAAAAGCTAAAATTATATTCAGAGATTAATTAATAAGTTTTTACTGTATTATTAACTTATGTAAAAGCTGCCCAAAGCATAAATAAGTGCTATTTTTGTTCTCCTTGAATAAATCCTAACATGATATTTGTCTTTGAGAATGCTTCTGAGCAAAACAGTGAGCAAATTATAGCATACAAGGCATGGTCCCTGAAAGCATTCTGCTCCAGAGACTGGCCTCAGAAAAAAATTTCCACAGACTTATTTCAGATACATTGGAAAGAAGTTGATAGGGAAGATTTACTGATTTGCCGTTGGTCTATGTCAAGAAAAAAATACAGATCTGCGTATTGTAGGAGCTAGAATCAGGATGCTGCCTCATATCCACTCATGATTCAATAGTTAGTTCTGGGCTCCAAGAGCCACCATTTAGTCTAGTGAGAGATTTTTTGGCAAAATGAAATTTTGTTGTAGCACATCTACTTTGTAAAACATTCTAAGCCTCCTAAGGACGTATTCTTTAAATAATGATGTGATTAATGAAGTCTCAGGTTGGAAGAAGAAACCCATTCTGGAAGAGCAAACAGGCCAATGGTCATACTAAATCACCAACAAAAGGGAAGACACTAAAAAAAAGCGAAAACTCATTCAGTCATGGCGAATTTGTTTTAGACAAAAAACATGAATCTCACAACTCAACTGAATGTGCATCTTTCATAAATCTGTGTTTGACTAGGCTTTGTCTCTATTTGGAGCTTTTCTATTTTATATACATAATTCAAAACACATTGATTTAGCAAGACTGACTTTAGAGGTTAATGACAGGCACGTAATTTCAGGTTTCTGATAGAATGAATGTTTATTATTGGAAAAGGCAATGATGGTAGCCAGAGATATTTTTTTTGAGATTTGGAGAAATGACAAAGAAAAAACTTTAATGTTTCACATTAAACCATGAATATGTCATTTAGACTTCTGTTATTTTCATGGAAAGCTTGGGAAACTCAATTTGGTTTAATAGGAGAAAAAGTTTCTTAGAACAGGAAAAAATGGACTCAACCAATCTCAGATAGCCAATGAATAAGGATAAGAATTGTTTTACAACCTTAACTTGTCATAGCTCATACTAATATTTTGTTTACCTAACTGTATTTTATCCTAAAGTAAATGTATTATTTAGCAATAGTTTGCTAAACAAAACTCCAATTGTTACTAAAACACTGCTACCTATAGATATTCCCTGTGTTCACAGTATGTTGCTAAAAACATTACTTTCAACCTGTACATTATATTTCAAAACTGTGATGATGGATACATGTCTTTCTAAGGCCTTTTTCATTGTAATATGAATGAGAGACTCCAAAATTTCACTGCATCCATGTCTTTTAACTGCTTATTTTCAACTTTACATTCATTCCCTTTTCAATATTTAGATAGAGAGTAAATAATATCCTATTCTAGTTCCTAATCAACTTCTGTCATGAAGTTTAGGAAAGTTATCTAATGACACAGAGACTAATTAGATGTGACTCAGTCATCTGTGTCAGGAGCTCATTCTCATGTACTTCATCACTATTGCTAAAAAAATGTGAGAGCCTGAATATTTCCTACCCTTCTTAAATTGCTTCCAATTAGATATAGAATTCAGAATACTGTAAAGGAGCTTACTCATTTTCTCGTGTTTGACAAAGGCAATTTTACTAAAACGAGAAGAAACTTCCACAGGAGTTAAAGTTAGCTTGCAGTTTCACACTTGTTTTTTATGAAGTGCTCTAAAATCCACATATTTATTTCCCATTGTCTAGAAAAATATTGTTTAAAATCCTAAGAAAAGTGATTGGAAAATATTATGTGAATGAATGGATAAAATGATACAGTTTACACTGTCACAACATTAGCTTTTACTTTGGACATACTCGACATCTAATTATGGCTCTGAGATCATCATTGCCAGGGACTGATCTCAGCTAGTGTCCATTATTAGCTATCTATATCCATTACTAGATATCTGTATCCATTACTGGTTATCCATTTCAAGCCAGCTGGCAAATGACAGATGTGTCATTTGTGCATGTCATGCTTTTATACTTCAGGATTGATTCCAGGGTTTTTACAAGTTTCCACCTGATGGAGTATAGGATAGCCCAGGTGATGTCCTCTTTCCAGTGCAGGCAGCAGCTTTTACTCTGAGCTCTGCCTTAATCCTTTGCAGTTTTCTGAAAAATCTCTCTTCAGGAATGTACAGACAATTGCAAGCAATGATGCTGCTGTAGTAAACAGCTGAGACATGTTACCATGGCTTGGACGGTAAGCATTCTGTTCACACTCATGTAGTATGATGTATGCTGTGCAGATATGCATGGCTTAACTCAAGAGTAACACACTTTGCCATTTTGTCTCCCAGGGCTTATCTTGGTAGAATTATTTTTGATTCTTAAGTTTTTCCACACTCTGATATTTTTTCACTTGTTTTTTTAATACATGTAAACACATTTTTCTTATTTCCTAGTGACACATAAAGACAAACTGGAAAAACAAGAAAAACCTGAAAAAAAGGAAAGACATATAGGTAATGATTTAATGTCAGAATTGATTTTATGTTTTGAAGTACCCCAGAACTAATTGTTTATTTTATTTCTGTTTATATATCCTCTTGAATGGAAGAAATGTTACAGAAATTTATGAATAAAAAAGTGAGCTTCATATGAAGGCTTGCAGATTGAGTAGTATTCTATATTCCTTCTGCATGTTTGTTGCTTTGTTTTTGTTTTGTTTTTGGGGGTTTTTTGTTTGTTTTTTTTTTCTGAGGAATGGATATAATATATTTTATATTCTGGATTAGTAATATCTGTCAGTAATCTCTGGGTATTTGACAATCACAGCATGTATGGTTGCTAAGAGAATAAGGTCATCTGGAAAGGATGGAAACTTGGAAACAACAGTAATGAGGCGGGCCACCTGAAAAAAAAAAGTAAATTAAAAGTTTTAAATGCAATACTGGATAGGACTGTTGCACAAAAAACGGCAGGACTGATTCTTTAAGAAGTTCCTTGCAATAAATAGGTGCCTATTGCTGCTTTGTCTTCTGTAAGTCTTGTTCTCTTTCGAAACACCAGCACAAGACTGGAGAGTACTATGTAGCAATGTTACTTTTTTTACTGATTTTTTTGGTGTGTTCTTAGTATAAATTTATATTCCACAGTCAAATAGGAAGCTGAGTGGTTTTGCATCCCTGGTCCCTGCAGGGTACCTCAGAGAATATGAACGCATACAAATATCAGCTCTGTATGACCACAAAAAATTAGCAAACTAAGGTTTGAATAGAAGAATATTCCAGACTACCCAACACTTGGTGACTATCGCACAATTCAGGTGTGTCCTGATACCTCA
The DNA here is from genome assembly GCA_013401255.1 of Urocolius indicus. Lineage (NCBI taxonomy): Eukaryota > Metazoa > Chordata > Aves > Coliiformes > Coliidae > Urocolius > Urocolius indicus. The sequence goes on from WBNH01004322.1 coordinate 4,023, forward strand.
GACAGAAATCTAGTCACTACAGTGTAGTTTATTTCAATTTGTAAAGTGGAAATTAAAAATAAACAAAAAGTCCCAAAGAGCATTAGTTATAATGCCATGGCAATTACATTTGTAATTAATTATAGTGTGTAATCATTCATAGCTGAAAAAAAAAAAAAACGTTGGTTGCTATGTGGAGTTCAGAAAATCCTTCAGAAAGAAATTAAAGTAATAAACAAGAAAGCTCAAAAATAACACTAAAACAAAGTCAACAAATAAAGGACAACATAAGCAAAACAAACAAAATTAAATGGTAAACAATATAAACAAACAAGACTCTTCTTGACTAACTTATTTCATGGGATTACAGTTATTCCAGAAAGGCCATTTCTTCCCCAGTCAATGTCAGAGACCTCAGAGATGGTAGATGAGTTTCAAGTTGCATAAGGTGTTTTGGCATCAACAGCAGACAGATGCAACTGAATGAATCTTTCTAGTTCTTCACATGAGCCACCATGGTGTATAGTTGTGTTTCTTGATCTTTTTTCTCCTTTTTTATAGAGTAATGGAATCATTTTGGTTAGAAAAGAGTTTTAGAATCATCGAGTCCAACCATCAACCTAACCCCAACATAAACCATGTCCCGCAGCATCTCATCTATGCATGGTGACTCCACCACCTCCCTTGGCAGCCTTTTCCAGTGCTGAATAACCCTCTTAGTGAAAAGGTTCTAATTGCCAATCTAAAGCTCCCCTGATGCAACTTGAGGCCATGTGCAACTTGAGGCCATTTCTCACACTAAGTGCAACATTTCTCTTTTTGAAAAAGTCATTAATGTTGTTATTATTTATTTCTAGCTGTTCACAAAGAGAAACTTGAAAAGACAGAAAAACATGAAAAGAAAGCACCTTCTAAAGGTAATGTAGATTATTGTTAGATGTACAATTTTAGATTTTTGGTGCATATCATATAGTTTGAGAGAATGTGGACATGAGTATTTAAAATACAAAGCTCTTCTAGTCTATGTTATACCCTTTTCAATGTTCCTAGTTTTTACTTGAATAGGTCTTGATCAACCCCTGAGTAGTCTTGCACAGCATATATTTCTTGCTTAGCTCTCTTATTTTGATGCACAGTGGTAATTATGAGCCACATAACATCTCGCGTGGCTAAAGAAATAAGTCTGAGTATTATATTTGCATTCCTTGATGTGTTTTCCTCCACAATGGGATTCAGTAATTTTCCTTTAAAGAAAGCTTTCTCTTGTGTATCAGTTTTCAGTCTGGGGCAGACGTGATACATATCTGTTGACTGTTTCTCACTGAGTCTTCCATAGCATCCAAAATTAGATTTTCACTTCTTGCCTTTTTTTTTTTCTTTTGGTCAATTACATTTTCATTCCAGTACATGATTTGTACTATCCTCATGGCAGACTTGTCTTTGGTGAAGATCTACATATCTACTAATTATCATATATATTCTGAAGCTATATCAAGTATGAGGGGTTATTTTTGGTATTGTTTTGGCTGATAATTCTTTCTTTAACTATGATTTGGATAGGAGGATTTAAAAATCCAGTCAGCTTCTCATTTATGTCCTGTTATGCCATTTTTTAAAGACTAGCATTCATTATTGTTTGACATTTGAATGCTTTAGCCTTTTTTTTTTTTTTACAGTCATACATTGCTCTTTGGAAGCCAAATATTTCTATAATGAAATTAGGTTTTAGTCTTTGCCTCATCTTAGCTTCACTCAGTTAACTCTTAAAAATGCTATGCAATGTATCTTAATACCAGTCTGTCATGGCATTTAGTTTAATCTTATTATGATGGGATGCATAAATTAATTAGATTTCAGTTGAATCTAATCAGACAATATAGACTCAAATGTACACATCAGTCTTTATTGGACTCAGCCACACTTTATGGAGAAATATAAGGCAGAAAGCAGGGATGATGACAGAGAAAATATTGCTTAAAAAACTTTGACTGGTAGCCATTGTTCAATCTTTCTTTCAGTGGGATATTTTGGTCATATTTTCTATTTTCAGTGTATAACTTGAAAAGATTTTTTTTTTGTTATAAAGCGAAGTCACACCACAGTAATCCAGAGAAAATAAATGCTCATGGTATCTGTGTAGATTTAAAAAGCAAACAACTTCCAAGAACCACTGAGATATTCCTAATGAAAACAGAGTTTATTTACCATTTATTTTCTGATAGCTAACCAAATAATCACTTGGGCATTCATGTGTTTAATAGCAGCCATGACTCCAGTTACTAGCTGGAAAATTTTATAAAGAATTTGGACACTTTGTAGCTAGGGAAACTGGCTGCTGTGGTATGACGTATAGACACACTACACTCCCTTGAATGGTTTCCATGCCACACAAATCCCTGTGAGTGGACTCAGTGCAGTAGGGCACTACTTGTCCTCAGTGCTCCCAAAAGAACACTTCTACTAGCAGTGTAAGCTATCCGTTGCCAGGCTCACCTCCCTTGTGCCTGTGGTCTGCTCCAAACTGGATAAGCTGCCAGTAGTGCTGAGGGGCAATTTCAAGCCCTTCAGTCCCTAGGAAATGAGGATGCTCAGGTCCAGGCCGACTTCAGGGAACAGGTATCCTGAAAATGAGGTGGCTATTTCACCCTATCAACAGATTTTCTCTATGTTCAATAAAAAGCCTACTCAATAAAAAGAGTACCTCTTCAGCCCTTGTTAGAGGCTCCAGAAAGCTTCAGTGATATGAATATTATTTTAAAACATCATCCAAGAAACAGTCACCTTAAAAGAAAGGAAAAAAAAAGTCTAAACATCAACCGTGGCTCACAGAGCAATTCCAGACTGGAATTCAGTTAGAGAGGATGTGTTGCTATTATATAGTTATCACTTGAAAGAAGTGTAATTAACTCTCAAGGCTGTTTTTTTTCAGTAATGTTTCTGGATGGCAGCCAAGAGAGGAAAGATAGAAGTCTCCGCATAAAATTTTGACAGCTTGTCTGGGACATAGCAGTATGTGTTTACACAGTGTATCCTGTGCAGATATGAACTCACTTGAGCTGGGCTTTGGAGTGAGCACCCGGCTTATGGCTGTGTTTGTATGACAGTGAGCCCAAGCTAGCAAAAATGTCTTTTTGTTGGCTGGAGCACAAGAAGCTCAAGTCCATGTCTGTTCAAATCTTGAACTAAGCAAGTTTGTGCCATGTGGATTATGCAGTATAAACATTCCCTGCAAATCTGCAGATCTGTGTGACTGACATCTTCTGGTTAGGTGAGTCTCAACAGATATTTTGAATCTTTTTTACCCCAGTGTGTGGACCTGAGAAAAAGAAACAATTTTGCAAACTGGAAAACAAGAATCATATTGAAATGTGAAACTCTCATGAATATTTTTGTTTTAGCAATTTTTCTCTCTCTTTGAGAAGTTTTTCTCTTCCCTTACATATATTTGTACTCACTTCTAGTACTTCAAAAAGAAAAACCTGAGAGACATGAAAAAACTGAAAAGAAACCTTCTCCCAAAGGTATTTATTTATTTATACTACATTTTTAACCAGAACTTATGTTAAAATTCATAAACTTTATTTTATTGGAGCAGAGAATACAATATGTATGAAAAATCAGCTAAATGTTGCTGTAATGAAATTTAATACAAACAAAATATAAGTAAAATTAAAGTATTTCTATAATATCCAAGGCTTATACATGGTCCTTTTTAAAACATGCTGAAATTTCAAAGGTGAGACTTAAAGGTATGAATCATTACCCTACAGAATAAGCATGCCTGTCTCTAAGTTGACATATACATTTCCACTATAACTAGTTAAGGAAATTCTTTCTTCATTAGTCAACAATACTGAGTCATGCAGTGGCATTGTTTGGAAGTAGGAGTGCCCTTATAAATATAGCCCATTTATTCCAGTGGCTTAGTAGAAATGGAAGTCTAGAGCCTTACAGAACACATGGATTTTGTAACAAGCAGGTCAAGGATAGAGATAAAGTGTGAAAAAAAAAACCAGAAATATGAATGCCACACTTAACATACTAGTTTAAATACTCTTCAGTGACATTTTAAACTACTATTGAATTTTCCATGGAAGTGAACTAGAAACATACATACTGTCAACATATATGTTTCAGATGAGAAAAAGCTGCTGGCACTTATGAGGAGAAGGAATATTCTTGGTCTCACTAAAGTCTATGTAGCTTCAGCCACTGATAATTACAATCTAGTAATTCTCCTTGGAAACTTCTCACTTTGCTGCAGGGCGCATCATGAATTAGCCTGGTTAAGGCTAGACTTTCAGTCTTGGGAACTGTTGAAGGGAGAGACTCAAGAACTCTAGATATCTTGGGCAGATGTCATAAAAATTATCATTACAAATAGCCACTACTTTCACAGCTTACAATGCAGTTTAGCTCTGAACTCTGAAGTTTAAAGTTATTCACATTTAGCTTTCCCTATTTGTCTGCTTAATGACCAACACTTTTCTCTCTAGTACCATTTAAACTATCATATCATCATTAGAAACATTTAATATTATTTGACAGAGCTTACCATGATTAGTATATGTCAGGTACATGATAAAGAACTGATGCAAGAGCATGTTTGCATCACATATTTCTGTCTGAATCTGTCTGGTTTGAGGGAATTATAGTTTCCATTGGATCTGAGAAACATGTTAATAATGGAGAAATACTCATTAGTATTAGTATAGCACAAGATAAGTATTATTGAGTATGTATTTGGGTGGAAAGAATGGCACTGACAGCTTTTTCTTTATTACCTACAGAGGAGAAGAAAGTAAAGAGCACTAAAGTGGAAGCAAAAGTTAAGAAGGAAGTGAAGGATGAAAAAGAAGAAAAGATATCTGAGAAGGTGAAGCAGGCAGAGACTAAAACAACAGAAGTTGGGCTAATAAAGGCCAAACCGAAAGTTAAAGAGGAGAGAGCTCTTCAGACTGTAACTAAATCAGAAAAGAAAGGTAAACAAAATCAGGATGAAACAGATGAACATCTTAAAAAGGTACTAGGGAAGAAGGAGAGACAATGGAGTTAGAGCTGGCAAGGACCAAAGTACATCCATGAAAACCAAAAGTGCAGTACAGGTAAATTCCAGATGAATCTCATGCTGCTAGGAGGAGACTATCAAGAATAAAATAAGTTTAATCTATATAACCAGAATGATCTAATTGTTTATTTTGGCTAAAGGTTCATTTTCATTTAAATCTTTACCAAGGACCAATTTCTCTTCAGATAGGCCTGAATCTTCATGGATTTCCTCAGTAACATCTTATGTAGTTTGTTGTTAGCAGAGTTCTTTTGGAAAATATAAACTGTGCAATAACCTGTTGGATTTTTTTGTTTATTTGTTTCTACCTGTGCAGATGTCTTCCACAACAATAAGGAAAATAGCAGCAGAGGAAATAAAATATAATAATTTACCTTACATCAGGTTATATGAGGCATTATCACATTGTCAAGTATTGTGTAACATAGGAATATACCTGCCTGACGTAATTTGATGTGAATAGCTCCCAAATTTCTCATAAAAACAAAATGCCAAAGAAATTAAATGATAAAACAAAGAATCAACGTGCACCAACACCACACAGTGGTGTTGATTGCATGCTCCACCTCATCAGAGCGAGCTGGACTCTTCCACTGCTGCACTAACCGGTTCCCTGGTTTCCTTGAGGGTCCTTCCATGGCATTAGGTACAATTTCATGTGAACAGAGGTGTCAGGATCTGTCTCTCCATACGCCACACTGAAGGCACAGGATTATTCTGACATTTAAAGAGACAACTCAGCTTTGCGTAGAACACTTTCAGCTGATAACCACAAATAAATTGTCATGCCTTAGCACTAAAGCAGCTATCTCTGCCTGAGTATTTGAGTCTGCCTCTCAGGATTTCATAACCATCAGCTTTGGACTCCTTAGGAGTTGTTGAAATTATGTGTTTCTAGAAATCTACAAGATTTTGAGACACAGCTCCCTTTCTGATTTACATAGTGTGCTGCACTAGTATGTTTTACATTTATATGTATTCCAATTAATTTTGATTTTTACTTGAAATATTGACACGTTTGAGACATAAAAAGAAAGCAACACCTTTCATGCTGATTTTCTGTGACCAAGAGGAAAGTTAAGGAAATTGTTGAGCTCCTCTTGGGAAAAGTATATGTCTTTCAGTTTTTGTTTGCTCTGACAGAGTTTCAGTGCACAGGTGGATCCATCCCATACTGTTCAGAATAAGGCTTTCAGAAAGCAATGGCATGCAGATGAAAAACTTTACTCCTTGACAGCAAAATATTTTAAATAAGGAGGAGTCAAAGATAATACAGAGCAATAGACAGTGACTGTGCTTTTTTGTTCATTGTTTTGAGTCTTGTGGGATTTCATTCCTCCTCTTTAGCTGATAAATATTAACAAAATGATTCGTCTTAACTTTAAACATTAACAGATCACTTTGTAAGTCTGCTTTAGTTTAACCCCAGAAACTGTGCACTGAACTCTGGGAGGTGAAAGTGGGAATGAGCAGCTGGAGTAGAGGAAGGAAGAAGCCTTTTCAGCTGCCCTGATCATTGGAGACAGGGCTACACACGTGTAGCTATCACTGCCCAGCTGGATACTGAAAATTCAGGTCTATATTTCAGTCCAACTGTAACCCAAATTGAACATAATTTTGAAGTCAATGTGGTTTTGCCAAGCTTTCCTGATCCTGAAATCCTTATTTTTCCTTGCTCAAGGGAGTTAGTTCTGCCAGCTTTTCTACAACAGTTAATATTTCCCTGCTCTTGCATCAGTCCTTATTCAAATTCAAATGAGAAAAGATAGGTCATCTCTTAGGGTAAATCCCATGAGGTCCAATGACAGAAATATTTATGATTATCTGTGGTATCTATGTTTTTATCAGTAAGAATCTAGTCCCAACTTTGTTGTGATTTATTAGTACTCAGATAAATATTTGTGCCTCTATTACAGAGTTTAAGGTAAATAATATAGAGTGAAATTCTCTTTTTTAACAAGACAGTTTAAATTACAATGAAATTTTAGCCATGAAGAGACATTTGGAAAATTAACCTTTGCTTAAAATTTCTTAGATTTCAATACTTGGTGATTGACAGAATTTATGTGAAATTCCATGGAATGTTACAGTGCAGCATATTATTTCATATAGGGTAGAAATGTTATTTTTATTATTATTTTTTCAATCCAAATTTTTAGGAATTGAGTTTCAAAAAAAATCCTGTGAGGAGAAAACTAACACAAAATCTTTCTTCTCAGGTACAAGCAACATTAAAGTTTTTTTTAAAATGTTTTCTATTTACAATTCTGCAACAACAACAAAAGGCTGGAACATACATACAAACAACCCCCCCAAAAAAACCAACAATATAAACGTTTCAGCATCAACTAATAATGGTGCTCCAATGGACTATGTAAGAAAGCAAGTTATACAATATTATATGCTTGAGAACTTTATTTTGCATTTAAATATAAGAATTATAACTTAAAAAAATTAGTAGTACAAAATCTGCAGAATTTTGTCTTGAATTTTACAAAGAGAAAGCTTTGTAGGTAAATAGGAGAGAGATGTAAGAGGAAGTGGATAGAGGAGGAGATGTAACTTCTGTAGCCTAGGAACTGTGCTAGAACAGTCTAGGACAGATGGAGGAATATACTTGAGGAAAGGAACTAACTTAACTAATCAGACTTGGTATTTATGTTCAGCATAAGTCACCATTAATGTTCAAACCTGATGTCCCTTAGAGTCCAGTGAGGCAAAGTGTTTTTCTCTGGCCAAATGGAGAATTCAAAAATAATACTGCTATTCTTTTACACTCAGTTAGAACTGGAAACTTCTATTCACCATTCTAAATGTTAGAAAGTTTTGATAAGGTGTTTTTCAACTCTGCTGATGTATAGGAGAAGTCAATAGACAATCAACATTTGTGAAATCAGTTTCATTTAGATTCAGAAGCCTTAATTTCTGAGTAGCACAATTTTAATATATATATCCAGATTTAATATATAAATAAATATATATACGTATTTGTAAGGAGTAGTGTTTGGAAAATAATTCTGTAGTGACACAGTAAAATTGTGTAGAAAATCTCATTGCTACAGGAGTGTAAGTACACAGAGATCTTTTTGTATTCCCATTTGCTAGATGTACATATTGATTACACTGTTAAAACAACATTAACAAAATACTGTGATATAAAACTTTATGGAATATATCCATCTCCTGACTGCAACTACTTGAAAAGACTCCTTAAGGGTAAGAAAAAAGCCTTTGGGACCTGTGGCCAGGCAGCAGTTTGCACAGTACTTGTGTGTGGAGCCAGGTCGTACTCCAGAACCGAGGCTTCACAGTGCTGACCTGAGGCATGCGCACTCTGCCAGTCCAGCAGAAGAGTTGGTAGCTGTGATGCATGGGTAGCTCTGAAGTTCTTGGCCGCAAAACTTGAATCATATCTGGACAATAAATTGTCTCATTCAAAACGTGGTAATTACTTGAAGGCCAGGAAAAAAACAAACCTCTAAGACCATTCCTAAAAACTGTCTTTGCATTGACCAGTTTTGTCTTCATTGTTAAACAGAGGCAACATTTTAAATTGACTTTCTTCATTACTTTTTCTTTCCTTTTCACTGTTAGATCAATATGCATTCTGTCGCTATGTGATTGACATGTTTGCGCAAGGGGATTTTTATCCAGGTATTTTTCTACATAATTGAACTCTGTTCTAATATTTTTCTGTTTCTCTGAGAGTTTCTACTCCTTTATGCATTAAAAGTGTGTTTTGTATTGTTGGAAGATCTCACAAGTGCAACAAAGTGTGTGCTAATAGTTTTAATAAAGCATAAGAGCTAATGGCTGTATTATTAAAGCTTTTCATTTTCTGTCTACAATGCATGAATTAAAATTAAGGTTATGTTTAAAGTAGAGTCAATGGAAGGCTAAAGAAATTACTGATTTTTTCCATGCTTTTTTAGCTGATATGCAAGAGGAAGATTATTGTTAATAGCTTATTGGGTTTTTCCCTCACAATTAGCAAGCCTTAACCCCAAAATTCTTCAAAAACAGAACTGCATTGTTCTTTGTATATAAGATATCTTAGCTGGTCCATCACTTCTGTGCCTTTTCTTCTCTCTTCCCACATCTCCACGCTCATTGGTTCTAACACAGATGCTTAATTCTTAGCCAAAATAAAGAAGCCAGAGTTACAGATGATGACTAACCATCATCTCATAATATTAAGTCAATCTGCCCTTAGCTTAAAAGACACTTTTCCTTCTGAAATCCAGTTCAAGAGAACATGCCTTAGGTAGGACATAATCCGAGGAATGAAAAGCAACAATATGAAAAGAGTCAAGGGTAGAATATTTAAGGTCACACCAAGCCTTACAAGCTTTATTTAGTCAGTTATTTGCTCAAGAATTTCTCCACAAGTACTTCTCTGAATTGGATGTGTTTTCTCTACCTTGTGGCTTAGGTCCTCTCCTGGCATGCATACCTGCACCCAGTCGTAGCTGAGAAGTCATAAATACATAGATGAGAAACAGAGACTCTCTAAATAGAGAGAGAAAGGGCATAGATTTTTGTGGAGGAAAAATGAGCAAACTTGGGATTTTGTATGGCTTGTTCTCAGAGAATGGCATAGAGAGGTAGGACTTTCTATTAAAGGAGAGACGAGTATGATACCCCCTCTATGACTTTTAAAGACAGGTAGTTTTTAACAGAAGGACTGGTCTAGCCTCTCAATGGGAGAAAGGTTAGCAAAATCTTCCAGAGACCTTCAGTTACATTTTTATTTATAACAATAATCCCCTGTACCAGACGTGACTCACTCAGTTTCCAGCCTTACACAGCTGTATCATTAATAAATCATTACACAAAGACTTGCATGGAGTTCTTCAACATCACTCTTATAGTTCTCCTGACATTTGCACCCAGCTTTGACACGAGAGCCCTTTTTTTTTTCAGATGGCTCGCTGGGCTGTTTGACACTTTCCTAAGGCAGAGCAGACATGCTGTGAGGAGGGAGTTTTGAATAAGACTGCTTTTCAATTTTGACCTTTCCAGCTAAGAGGATACCAGGAAGTGTATGAAGGGAAGCAGGGAGATAGTGAGAGAAGTCTGTAGTGACTTGAATTTCAGAAGATAAAAGTCATGACTGTCTGCTTTTGCCTCCCAGTGTTTGTCTTGTGTCATTTCAGAGTGCGATGACAGAGTTCTGTTACGAAACCACAGGTTTAACAGGTGGAAAATGTTCAGTAGTGACTGGTTGGCCAACTGGTTTTACAGGTGAATAACTAGAGTGACAGCTTGAGATCACAGATAGTAAAATAAGTCATAAAACAGCTTAAATCACGTGATGATTTAATTCATCTGTAGGTGAAAAGGAAGAGGGCAATCCCTTAATTTAGGATCTTCAAAAGTCCACCTGTGGCTTTACCTGTAAAGCAACTGCTTATTGACCTACAAAGACATTTGTCAACATCTGAGGTAAATACTGTCAATGGTTGTGATGGGGCTTGATAACATTTTTGGAGGGCATAAAATAAAGTACTGCCTTCAAAACAAACTTAAGTCAACCCATAAGCTGTGAAGGGCAATGATGAAACATCCAGACTATGTCTCTGAGAAGCAAAGGAAAGGCCAGGTACATCCACCTCTGTACTCTATAGAAATTATTGAGGAGAGTGCCATCAAGCACTTCTCAATTAGCGTTTGTTACTGCTTTTCTCAGACAATGTGCTCATTTCAGCTGGTGTTTGTGAACTGAAATATTACTGTAATTCATTTTGTTGAATAGATAAATGTAGGGAAAACACCAGCACATTAAGTCCTTTTGATAACTCTAATATCCAATTAGCTTTAAAACCTGCTATATTTTATCCTTTTATCAGTTTATATATTTTATGGTAAATTACATTGCCCAAACAAAGAGATCTGAGTGCATTTCAGCTAAGTAATTTAATTGCAGTCAGCCTGACACTGCAATACTTGCAAATCAGAAATCATTTCTGTTAATCCCAGTATTGCCATTTGTGAAGGAGAAAAAACACATTCTTCTCATAGAAAGTTCCTTCACATAAGTGTTTTAGCCTTTTGCAGGACTGTTTACACCAAATATAAATTTCTTTCTTGAGTTTATAAGAGCAGTGTCCCATTTGTTATATTCCTTAGGCACAATATATGGGTTTCTAATGTTTCTAATGTTAGTAATAATTATAGCATTAAGTATTTATTAGTTTTTAAATAATGTTTATATTATTGAAAAAGTCATATTAATTACTGGCAACATTAGGTTAATTTAGACTTGTATACATTTTATGAAAAGTAGACTACATAAGATGGCATTTTATAATGATCAAATAATTAAAAATAAAATTCAGATCCCTGAGTTTCAATAACTAGATACACTTTTCAAAATACATCAATTAATACATTTTAACAGTCACCTGAACGTTGTGTTGTAGGTCAGTTAATGTTATCTTGTTGATTTTAACAAGTGAAGTTGAAATGTTTTTCATTTACTCAAAGTTTTGTCGTATTACTGCAGCCTTAGCTTTAGAAATTTAATGAAATACATGTAAACTGTACACAGATAACTCATAGGAAGACATAAAAGGAAGAATTATTGATGATCTACTTTATGCAGCATTAGCTGAATATCTTGTTCCTCTGACCAACACTTGTCCCCAGTATTGACTAGTTTTGTGTAGATCCTCCTGTAAATTGCAGTAATTATATCAATTAACTCCCGAGCTTTCTATTTGACTTTTTATAAAAGCATCCAAGATTCTCAGATCTTTATGATAGATATCAGCAGAGTTTTACTATGAACTCATATTTTCCTAAATCAGAAGCTGATCTCATTAATATCATGACTGCAACAGTGGCCTACCCTGGTTTCTACTGAGGCATTTATAGATAGTCCTCTTGAGCTCTACTGTACACAGTATTAAAAATTGCTTTCTGATTTTATCTGATGCAGTATGGAGCTTGAAAATATTTTCTACAAGCACAGTCAGTATTGTCTCAGCATTAACAAATCACTCTGTTCAAATTTCTTTTTACTCCCTTTAGATGTCTGTAAACAAATAATTAATATGCATTTCTTCCAGGGTTAATTTTCCAAGTTTTACTTCTGAAGCTTTAAAGCCTATAGAAGAAAGCTTCTTTTTTAAGAGATGCTGAAATAGGGGTTCTGATTGTCATCTCTATTCTTCTACTGGCACTGGTATTTCTAGGTCCAAGACAGTCTTTCTGATACAGACCACTGATTTTCTGTGTTCTAGCTTCATGGATCTTGTCTATTCCCTGTATTTGATAATTTATTACATATTGCTGAATTTTGTTTTGAGTAATATTTCTAATATAACTGTTCACATTTTTATTTTGTATTAGTAGGAGAAAAGGTTTTATTTTAGTAGATATCTTTAACTTGATTTCCATAACTAATTTTTTGTGCTTAGTGATTGAAATGGGAAATGGATTTCAAGGACATTAGATGGTCACTTTAAGCAAGTACACACACTTCTCTAAATTAATTAGTTCTATAAATAGAATAAAAAACAATTAGAATAAAATATATTATTCTCCCTGTAACAGACTCCTGTTTTACCACTCGTCTCTTGCTTTCCCTGCAATGTTTGCCAGCTTGATTTACATTTACATTTCTTAAACTACTCTGACAGACCAAGGAGTTATTTCGATGAAATAGCTTTTTTATTTTGCAGCCACCTAAAATGGATTCTTGCACGTCTGTTTTCTTGCATGCCCTCCTCAGCATGTAGTTTTGCATGCTGCATACTGCTGAATTGCGATATGCATCATTTGAATATTTGGTCATAAAGTGGCATCCTTGTTTCCCACAAGAATACTTTACATTTATGGTCAGATTTTATTCTCATTATAATCATTTGAAAGTTTCTTTTATATGCATAGTTTTACTGTCTTCTAATTTTGGTTGAACAACTTGTGTTTCGTAGTACACTGGATTCACTATGAGACGATTTTTACAGATATGTAATTAATAACAAAGTATATCATAGGTATGATATTTTCAATTTAGTCTGTGTAAAATCATTACACTGAAGGACCTAGTTACTCTGTGGAGCCTATACCTCTACATGACTGCTTCAAATAATGGCTAAACTGGAAAATAATGTGACCATACCTTTCCTTTAATCAATTTACATTCATATGTTTATTGTCTATTTCCATGCAAGCATCCAAAGCCAAAGTAGTGTAGATGATTTTGCTATTCTTATATTCTTGAAAAAATATTTTCTTTGGAGAATTTAGTCAGGGTTTCTGGCACATTTACACAGCAAGACTATATTACACAGTGTAAAAAAGTTATCCAATCTTCTCACTAAAAACAACCATTAAAGTCTCATCCTTTGCACATAAGTTTGTCTCTTCTCTGCCATTGTGAAGAAGTGTTCACTCAAATAGCACAATCTGGTAAGAGAATTCCAAGATTTTGTCAAAATGATACTTGACATTTAAAACCCAAAAGATTCATGGAGATATTGGTATAAAAGTGCATCAAAATTGAAATCTCATGGAGTATATTACTGAAAAAAAAAACCTAAAAGCATTAAGTAAAAATGTCTGTATATTCTGTGGGTAGGCAATAGCACTGAAGTTAAATACTTACCCTCTGCTGTTCTGATAGCAAAATGCTTTAGGCTCTTGAACTATTTTAAGTGTCATTCCTACTTGATTAAAGACAAGGATGTGTTGTAGATATATAAATGACAGCATGTTACTTTTTGCCTTGTTACATTTCCATGGGGACAGTTTTGATATCAGTGTAGTTTCTGTGGGGATATATTTGGTGCAGTGCAATACAAAAATCAGTCATAATAAATAACACTTCTTGTTTGGAGAAAATCAACACGAAAAGCTGTGGATGGAGTTATAGGCTTTCCCAATTGAGAGAATGATAGAGAATATTGTTTTATCCTATGGAGAGATGCTTTCTGACACTACCTACTAAAAATCTCTCTCCCCTGTAGTACAAAACAAGCGAACTAGATTTTTTTTTTTCTAATGAAATGCTAAAGGAAGAATTTGGGAGCTGTTTTAAACACGAAAAGTACTTGAGGACTGATATATCTCCTCCCACTGAGTGCAGTAATGTACCCCAAAATTTGTAGAGATTCATCTGGATTCATCATCAGAGTTGGCACTTAATTGTTCATCAATTTATTAAAAAATTGTTGATATGAAAAAACACTTTTCAACACCTTTGTTTCTTCTGATGACATAAATGGAGATGATTGAACAATAGAAGCATTTATTCCTCTAGGAATCATCTGGGAAAGTTCTGAATACTCTTCAAACAATCTGAAAGGGAAGAAGTAAGGAAAAACTATTTTAAATCTATGTATGAAACATGAAATTTAAGTTTTAACTATTGAAAACTTTTTACCTAGTTTATTGATCTGTAATTCTCACAATGGTTTTGGCTCTCATTTTTACATTTCTATTCAGTTATATAAAACTGTGAGAAGAAATCCACCGGTGCCATTGTAATGAAATTCTTGTCTATGACTTATTTCTCACCCCAAAAGCTTTGTCCATTTGGTTAAAGCACAATAGCATTGATATCTTAATGGGGATGTTATCAGCACACAGCCCTGACACCATCCCACAGAGGCAAAAACAGCTATCCATTATTCCCTGTTTATATCATCCCACTGTGAACCAGAGCCAGATGCTGGCACACAAAGTTGCATCTGTCAACACTCTTATGGCATTTTATTATAGTTTTGCCAAAAAAAAATCAAACTACTTTCACTCTCTCAGAAGCAGCTACCCAGGAAACGCATGACATTCTGCTTCTGCAGAAAGGAATGAATCTCTTTCTTTGACAGTTCACTGTAAGCCACTCTGAGAAGTTGGACTTCTGTGATACAAAAGAAAGCCCAAACCTCTGCCATGTAAATGAGTCCAAATCCTTGATTTTAATGGAAATAAATGAATCAAATATATGAAACCAGAGCAACTACACTAGCAATTGTATCTTGTATTTTATTACTACCATTTCATATTAAGGAAATTTCATACAGGTCAGCAATCAAGTTTCAAAATCAAAAGTCATTTCAAGATTCATTAATAATGGCTGAAAAAAGATAGTTATGTTGTGGGGAATAATTGAAAGACTTAACTACTTTAGTTTTGAAAATTAACCTATTTAGAAATGCCAAAAAAAAAGAGCCAATAATAAACAGCTTGAGTTTCACATTAAAAAAGTAAAATACTTTTAGCAGAGACCTTCTAAAGTAGTTACTGTTAAATGACTCATTGTCATCATGGATTTCTAGATAGAATTATTACTACAAATACTGATGTTATTTCAAGAAGGTTAAAAATTGAAGCATTATGGAGCTGCACAATCCTTTTTCACAATTCAGTATCATTGTCAGAAGTGAATTCAATATGAAAAATATTTTCAGGAAATTATTTAGTGCAACTATCCACATTTTTAAGGTGTAGTTGGCAAGGAAGCAACTAAGAAACCTAAAAAACTCTAAGTTCCAAATATCAGCATATAAAATTCTTCTTTCTTAAGAGTTTGGATGGCTTCAAGTATGGGGAAAAAACACAATTCCCAAAAGAAAGAGCTTCCTTTTAAAGCCTAGATTTACTACCTTTAAAAATTCAGTATATTGCTAAAGCACCCAGATGATGATTATGCATATTGCAGGTTTTGCTGACAGTATCTCTATTTGGAAGATACATAGGATTATTTAAAGGAGTGGAATACAATTGTTGATAGAGTTGAGACTGCATTACAAACAACGTTGGTAAAAAAGACTATCTCTGAAGTCAGCTACATATTCAAACTTCAACTGGTAGGATGCAAAACTTGTTATGACATTATTTTTGCAATAAAAGTGATTAGTTTAGGCAAAATATTTCTTCCATTTCAAATACAAAAATTATTTTGTATTGACCATTTGTTTCCTTCAGGCCTTCTCTTTCAAATGTTTTAAATGTGAGGACTCGCTAAAAGGCTTGGCTTATTTATTTCACAGGTTGAAACATCTTCTCAGCAATATCCAGTTTGCAAACAGTAAAGTCAAACAGAGTTTGGGATTGTCTACATGGATCCACATAGATGTACTCCTTGGCTCTGTCATTCTCTAATGTTGGAGATACAGCTTGAAATGGTGTTGTAACACTGAGTACTACAGAATACTTATTTTAAACACTTATTAACCTAATAGTCTCTGAAGACTTTACCATTACTTCATATCTTTACACAATGCCTGGAAAATCAGGAAGGACATCACGGAGTTGCTTAAGCTAACCAAGCCAGCCAACTACATCTTTATTGCTGGCTATTTTAGGAGACTGGGAACCTTACACAGGCTGAGAGAGAACATCTGTCTTTGATGGGACATGACAATCCACAATCTTCTTGTTCAGCTAGTTGTATAAGCCCAGGTTATATATTTCTAAAATATATATATTACTAAAATTATAAATGAGCTAACAAATCCATTACCTTTGTAATATAATCCTGAAACAGTCTTAGGGAAGTTAACCACCACATGAGTCTCTCAACTTGAAGGAAAAGGAAAATAGCTGAGAAATATGCAAACAGTCTTAAACACCTTCTGATACTGAATACATTGAAATATCATGAATAAGAAAATTTGGATACTGAACGTCTTCCAGATTTCTTCTGAATTTTTAATTAACAAGGCAAAACCTATAGGTCCATTATGGGACTGGAAGAAGTTTCTCTCCTCATTCAAATACTGTTCTCTGTCATCTCTGCTGGAAAATGATGAAGCTCAATTTTAACAACAGTCACCATAATGCATGATAAGAACAGTGTAGACAGGTTCTCCACATGCTTTGACAAGACACGTTCCACCATGAAGCATTTCCAGTTTAGTAATAATTCCTCCCCTCTAGTGCTGTGAAAACATGCAATGCAGAGGACAGAAGCATGTTCAGCTGTGACCTAAGCAGCATATATTCTACCTGCCTTGTTTATATCCACTTCCTTTTACATCTGGTCCGCAGACACATTGTGATAGGTCCACTTCTTTCCCCATTCATGTACTACTTTCTTTCTTCAGAAAATGATCTTCTTTCCTCTAATACTTCACTTTTCTTTATCTTTCAATACACTCAGTATTACCTGACAGGGTAAACAGCAGATAGAGCTCAAAAAGACTCCAAGGCCCACATTAATTAACCCCAAACAGTGGTGTTTGTTGGTTTGATTTTTTTTCTGTTAAGCTTGACAATGAAATCCTGTCTCTATGTGATAGTCAATCATATAATTGCCAGGGATTTGGGGAGCACTGTGTTAGTAACTAGGCAGCAGCTACAATGTGAAAAATCATGCACAGCTCTCACTTTTAGTCCTGGAATATTTTGGTGGCATATGGTATCATCTTTATGTAAAACTGCAAAATGAGATGCTTGCAATTCACTGCATCTCACTTAGATACCCAAAATTAATTGCCAAACTTTAACCTTTAGCTGTCTTTATAGCCAGTGGTATGAAATGGAGGTCTCCAGAGGACAATTTTGTCCCAAAAAAAGGTGCCTAAGATAGAAAATCACCTTTTGGAAGTACCAATTTCTCTCTGTTGACTATAAACATATCCCTTGGGTGACTTATCTGCATTTAATTGTCTAAAAGTTAACTTTTTAATGTCTGGTTGAGAAAATACCTACATACATTCAAAAAGTATGCTAAAAAAAGTGCAAGCAAAGGTTTTGATCGAATGAAATCTTGAAATGACAAATTTTCTGTAAGGTTTCAAATAGTGTTATCAGGACCAGCTGTAGTCTCAGCAAAGAAATCAGCGGTGCCTCTCTGAAAAGTAGGAGGAGCAATAATAGCATTGTTATAACATTTTGTGAGTAAGAGATGGGAAAATTAAGAAATATTTTTCTGAATAAATAGGGGGGCATTCCATGTCCAAATGTACCAAAGGAAGATTAACCAATTTTAGTATCAGAACAAAGCTGCAGTCTTTAGAGCATCTCCTTTCATAAGATTTAAGCTTTGTAATTTTCAGTTACTGTATGCTTTCAACTTTCAATTTTTATGTTTTAGAAGATTTCTGATATATCTGTTTATAGGTGAAATAGAAAGGCATGGTAAAGTATCAGTTTCCCAAAGATGACAGAGAAGGCTGTGAGCACGTGAGGTGAAACTCATGACAGGGACTCTTTGTCCTAAAAAAAAAACTCTTTAAAGGAAAGAGAAAGGGAAAGGAAAGACTCAGAAGTTACTGAAATGTGATTGATTAAAAGAAATCATTATCTCTAATATTATTTTTTTTGTTAAAGTATCATTCTTCCTACCTTTTATGAAAATCTAGCAACAGTTGTTGAAATTGTTTCAGCCTGAAGCAGTTCAGGCCATGTATTCTGTCTTACTATAGAAACCACAGCTGCTGAGAAGCATTGCATCAAACCTAAATCACCATATGTTTTAATGCATGTCAATTTTAGTCTTAAATTGCAATATTTATTTTTTACTATCACTATGTCATAACCTTTTAATTCCCAAAAATAGAACAACTGTGTCACTTCTAGAAGAAAGAGAAAGCTCACCAAGTTTCTTAATTATAGAAAATCTAATCTTCAAACGTATTAGATGCTTAATCCTTACCTAATACTTAGGTCTCATTCATGTCAATAGGAGTGAGGAACAGGAGTAAGTAGCCAGCATCTCTGGACTTTTGGGGCCTACCTCTGAAAAGTGATCTGATAAAATCTCTCAGTTCCCTTCTCTTGAACTTCAAACTGCATTGTTTAAATTATAACTTAAAAAATGGTTATACGTTCACTCTCTTAGGTGTTTATCAACCATAGACAGTAATCATTAACATTTCTCTCATAATGACAAAAAGAAAAGAAGCATAAAATTCCTTGGCTTCTGGTCACAGCTATTTGGATTCAGTCACATATTCATAATCTAAAAATATCTTCAACTAGGAGAGATTGTAGTGTCTGTAATTTGGTTTTATGAGTGCTAGCATGTTTTTGTTTAAGAAGACCTAGCATATGCGCTTTTTCTTGAAGACAACACAAAGTTTTGCCATTCTTGCAATACTGTCTACCCAGTTTTTCTGATTTTAGCACTCAATGTTTCTGAAATGTAGTTGGGCTAATGACAGTTGATCCCATGGCATAGACATGTTCTATCATATCATAAAGTCCTATCACATTTCATCATAAAAATTTATCAGTCTCCTACATTCTGTTTAATTGTTAGCAGCAAACATTTAATTGCAGTGCTTTCTTTCCTCTGGTTTAGTATTTTCCTGTGGATACTTCGTATTGTAGAAAGTACACATCTATACCAGCTTCTGCTATTCATGTTAATTATGCTAGAGATCATTGTGTGTTATAGTAATATATTAAAAGTTATTTGGAAAGAAAGAGGAAAGTTGAATCTGTCTTTACGTTTTATACATTGCTTTTACACTCCAGTGTATATCAATAAGTATAACAATCCATTATTTCTAGTGGAAGTCAGTTTAAAGGAGGAATTTTGTTTGGTTGATGAGGACTGGGTAAATGATCAGTTGAGCCATCTGGATCTATATAAACCCATGGGCCCTGATGGAATGCACCCATGGGTACTGAGGGATCTGGTAGAAGTCATTGCTAAACCACTCTTCATCATCTTTAGTAAGTCATGGTGAACAGAAGCGGTGCCTGAGGACTGGACGAAAGCAAATGTCACTCCAGTTTTCAAAAATGGCAAGAAGGAGCTGGGTAACTACAGACCAATCAGCCTCACCTTCATCCCTGGAAAGGTGATGGAATGACTTATCCTGGGTGCTGTCTCCAGGCATTTAGTGGACAAGAGCATTGTTAGGAGTAGTAAACATGGTTTTACCAAGAAGAAGTCATGTTTGACCAACCTGACAGCCTTTTATGAAGATGTAACCAAGTGGATAGATGACAGTAGTGCAGTGGATGTGATTTATCTGGATTTCAGGAAAGCATTTGACACCATCTCTCACAGTATCCTCGCAGCAAAACTAAGACAGTGTGGGCTGGATGATCAAGTAGTGAGGTGGATTGTTGATGGGAAGAAAGCAGAGAGTGGTGACCAATGACGTAGGGTCTAGTTGGAGGCCTATAGCTAATGGAGTCACTCAGGGGTCAGAGCTGGGCCCAGTACTGTTCAATATATTCATTAATGACCTTGCTGAGGGAACAGAGAGCACTGTCAGCAAGTTGCCTGATGATACGAAACTGGGGAGAGTGGCTGACACGCCAGAAGGCTGTGCTTCCATCCAATGAGAGCTGGACAGGCTGGAGAGTTGGGTGGGGAGAAATCTAATGAAATTCAACAAGGGCAAGTGTAGAGTCTTCCATCTGGGAAGGAATAATCCCATGTACCAGTGCAGGCTGGGGAGTGAACTGCTAGAAAGAAACATAGGGGAAAAGGACCTGGGGGTCTTGGTGGACAGCAGGATGAGCATGAGCCAGAAATGCGCCCTTGTGGCCAAGTAGGCCAATGGCATTCTAGGGTGTATTAGAAGGGCTGTGGTTAGTAGGCTGAGGAAGGTTTTCTTCCCCTTCCACTCTGCCCTGATGAGACCACATCTGGAATACTGTGTCTAGTTCTGGGCCCCTCAATTCAAGAAGGACAGGGAACTGCTNCCACCTCTGTCAGGGGATGTTGTTCTTGATGATCTTTCAAGATCCTTTACAAACCTTAAGATTCTGTGATTTCCACACAATAATTCGTTAATGGATGCAACTCTGTCAACCAACTAAGGCATATTGCATACATTTCTGCTTGGGACCAGGAGCATCATCTGTAGGTTAAAACAGAAGAAGAAACTCCACTCATAGTTGTAGTCATATCTCCCTTGCCTGACTAATTTATACAGTTGTTATGCATACTTACATTCAGTGAGATAAAAATCCACAGGAAAATTTAAAAAAAAAAAATCAAACAAATTCCTAGCTGTGACTTTAATTGGATTTGGCAACTGGGTGAAAATGTACCAACCAACTCATTTTCATGCAATCTCCAGAAATCTGTGCCAATGGAATATCACACCTGTTCAGTTACCAAATCAAGTGGAGCTAGAAAAAGCATTTTCTGTTCTGAAACATCACGAAATAAACCTATGTATATATATTTGTGTATATGGGCATGCTCATGTACACACAGGTTTGTTCATGCACAAATATATAGTATAGCTGTAAGTGATGTAGATATAGCTGTAAGTGTGTGTGTATACATATATAAGAATGCATCATCAAAAACAAATGATGAACTCAAATTTCCATGTATTAAAAGTAGAAGACTATCAAATGAGGGCTTTAAACTGAGGGACATGAGTGGTGGGGGGAGAAATAACAAACAAGCTATCTTGTCAAGCAGGGAAACAAAGCAAGGCAGGTAATGCAATGGTACCTCTCAACTGCACACCATGATGAGATACAGAATGCTGGCCACCCTGAGGGAGTAACAAATCAAGGAGGATCCTCTTGCATCCATCCAGGAAAACCTGTGTGATTAGGTAAGCCCCTGTATTGCCTCTACACCAACATGAGCAGCCTGGGGAATAAGCAGGAGGAACTGGAGATATGGATGCAGATGCAAGGCTACAACCTCATTGCAGTTACTGAGATGTTGTGGGACAGCTCACATGACTGAAGCATAGCCATGGAGGGCTTTGTATTTTTAGGAAAGATGGGCAACAAGGCGTGGAGGTGGAGTTGCTCTCTATGTGAGGGAGCAATTAATATGCATTGAACTCTGCCTGGGTGGGGATGAGGGGTGAGTGGAATGCTTGTGGGTAAAAATTCAGGGGCAGGGTAAGGTAGGTGATGCTGTTGTAGGAGTTTGCTACAGGACACCTGATCAGGAGGAGAAGTAGATGAGGTCTTTTAAAAACAACTGCCTCACAATCACAATCCTGGATCCTCATGAGCAACTTCAACCTCCCTGATATTTGCTGGCAAAGCCACACAGCCAAGTGCGCAAAATCCAGGATGTTCCTACAGAATGTTGATGACAGCTTCCTGTCACAGGTGGTTGAGGAAACAACGAGGAGAGGTATGCTATGGGACTCAGTACTGACAAATAAGGAGTGTCTGGTTGGGGATGTGAAGGTTGCAGGCAACCTCAGCTGCAGTGACCATGAGATAATAGATCCTGTGTGGAAGAAGCAGGATAACAATCAGGATTGCAACTCTGGATTTCAGGCAAGCTGACTTTGGCCTCTTCATAGAACTGCTTGGAGGAATCTCATAGGATAAGATCCTAGATGGTAGAAGTGCCCAAGAGAGCTGATTGGTCAATGTGTCCCCATATGAAGGAAAGCAGGAAAAGGAGGCAGGAGGACTTTGCTGGGACAACTCAGGCAGAAATCACCCTCTTATGAGAGTTAGAAACAGGGAAAAGATGGTTATCAGGGTAGTCAGCATGGATTCACCAACCTGATAGCCTTCTATGAGCACATAACTGGCTGGCTAGATGAGGAGAGAGCAGTGGATGTCATCTACCTTGACTTCAGCAAGGCTTCTGACACTGTCTCCCATAACATCCTCATCAGAAAGCTCAGGCAGCATGGGCTGGATGAGTGGACGGTGAGGTAGATTGAGAACTGGTTTAATAGCACGGAATCGAGTTGGAGGGCTGTTGCCAGTGGGATTCTATGGGGATAGGTTCCGGGGCCAGTCTTGTTCAACATCTTCATCAACCACCTAGATGAGGGAACAGAGTGTACCCTCAGTAAGTTCACTGATGACACCAAACTGAGAAGACTGGCTGATTCCCCAGAAGGCTGTGCTGCTATTCAGTGGGACCTCAACTGGCTTGAGAGTTGGGCAGAGAGGAACCTCATGAGGTTCAACAAGGACAAGTGCAGAGTCCTGCATCTGGGGGAGGAACAACCCCATGCACCAGTACAGGCTGGGGGTTGACCTGCTGGAGAGCAGCTCTGCAGAGAGAGACCTGGGAGTCCTGGTTGACAATAAACTAACCATGAGCCAGCAATGTGTCCTGGTGGCCAAGAAGGCCAATGGCATCCTGCGATGCATCAAGAAGAGCGTGGCCAGGAGATTAAGGAAGTGATTGTCCCTCTGTACTTTGCACTGGTGAGGCCACACCTCAAATACAATCTGCTTTTGGGCCTCTCAGTGCAAGAAGGACATTGAGATGCTTGACTGTGTTCAGAGATGTGCAATAAAGTTGGTGAGGGGTCTGCAGAGCAAGTATTATGAGGGGCAGCTGCGGAAGCTGAGGATGTTTATCCTAGAGCAGAGGAGGCTGAGAGGAGACATGACCACTCTCTAAAATTGTCTGAAGGGGAACTATTAGGAATGGTTCCTGGCCCTTATTAACTCCTGAATTGAGGCAATGAATTGTTTGAGACGTAGCTACTTGGTGCAGGTCAAAATTGTCAGAGGCTGCTCAAAAATATGTAGCATGGTATGTATGTCTGAATTCCAGAGACCAGTAACATTCCCAGGCATAATTTAATTTACTAGTGTACATAAAACCATTGTATTACAGTGTGTTCCTCAGAAAGATTGCCTATTTGAGGCACCTGTATTCTGGATCCTCAGCTATTCTTATCAGTTTGCTTAAAGTTTTTCATGCACACATACTGAAAAACTCTTCCTCAGAATAGTGACATCTGACATCTGAAGAGTAATGACTGATGACAAGGAAGAGGCTCATCTTTATCTTCAAGCAACTTACACATCAAAACCAGAAGTCAGGACAGAACAATGGGTCTCCATTAAGCTTTCAATCCTCTAAAAGCAGATTCATTAGTCTTATCTCATTCTGCTGATCCATATCTTTTTCCAAGCTTCATCAAATGCTTTATTTGTTTCACAACAAAGTTCTCCACAAAGAGTGCACTTACTTAATTCTGATATTTTCTACTATCATTATGGAAAGATGTCACATCTGGGCAGAATGAGATTTATCTGAAGACATTTTTCTGTGCTGATAGATACTGTAACAAAGTGTTGGTGCTGTTGGACTGTAGGATTCCCCCTGCTCACATAACTGGTAT
This sequence comes from Urocolius indicus, assembly GCA_013401255.1. Classification (NCBI taxonomy): domain Eukaryota; kingdom Metazoa; phylum Chordata; class Aves; order Coliiformes; family Coliidae; genus Urocolius; species Urocolius indicus. The sequence continues at coordinate 28,068 of WBNH01004322.1, forward strand.
ATGCATATGAGGAAGTTCAGTCATAGGAACAGTGTTTCCTCTTCACATTGCTTTTTGTAGTAACATTAATTTTCCTCACATCCAATTGAAATATTTAGATATCTACAATGCATTTAGTAGTAGTGGTAGTAATAATAATAATAATCTTGCATCTTTAGAAAGATAAATTTAGAGGCTTTATCTGTGTCAATTAAGGTCACTGCAGATAAATTGAACTGGACAGATCAGGGAAGAAAGAAAACCCCCATAATTTGCTCTTATCATAAGATATCAATTTATCCTCAATGCTCAGACATGACAGTTTGACATATGTAGAAAGGCACTTCCTAGCTTGAGATAAGTAAGATAATTAAAGTTTGTCTTGCATTTATCATGTAAAACAAATCTAAAATATTCATAAACAAAGTCAGAATGAATTTGTAACATCTCATGTAATTTAATAAACACTGATGACAGAAGTTTCACAGAGCTTGAGGACTGTAGCTTATTTTCAATGAAGCATTTGTGTTACCATCTAGTGTTTTAAACTCATGTTTGCAGCATATTTCTTTCCTTTCAGGAAGTGGAGGAAGCTGTTCAAGTCTTAACATGAAAATTTTTCTGTCAGCAAGCACATTCCCATGAGCTTAAATCCAAAATATTTCACTGTTTTGGTTTCCATTGTCCATTATTTTCTGTAAGACAGATAGTTGTTTATAGTATCAAATGTGAAGGAGGTATCTGTAGCAAAACTGCATGGACAGATTAGGCCTAGAAATGCATGCACATTTTTACATTTGCAGTTACTTTTATTTGAGAAATCAAACCCTAATTAAAAAAAAAAAAACAAACAAAAATCTCAAATTAAGTGTTTTGGCTTATCTCATAATAGAAAAATAAAGATTGCATTTGAAATGAGAATGAAATAAATATGCAGACACTGAATTTCAGTGTTCTTTTGTGTCTGCATTTTTAAAGAAATGAGATAAGTGTATGTCCAAAAATAATAGTCATAATCTGGATGACTTCTCATGATTCATTGAGTAATCTGATTGTCTAGTGAGATCATTAAAAATATCCTGGCTTACTCTCATTTACAACATGGGTATGTGTCCAACTGGCCACTGCTGGAGTCAAGGTAGTAGACACCATTAATCCTAATGGTCTGATCTGCTGAGACCAATTCCTCATTTCTATTTATAAGTTCTCTATAGTACAGAAAAACACTAGTGCCTTGTAGCTTACTGAGAGAAGGAAGAGAAAAGAAATCTGACTTAGGATATCCCCTTTAACATATTCCATCAAAAGAATGGATAAAATATTTATTCAGCTACTATCCTTTGCATACCCATCAAAGTGAATAGAGAGGCATCTAGTAGCACATGGAAAAATTAAAGCTTTTTATCAGAGTGGATGGGAACCTGCTCAGAACAAACATTCTGGCCTAGGGGAAAGTTTTTGATCTGTGAAGCTTAAGCTTTTGGTGCTTAAAACACTCTTATAGTGGATCATGTGGTCAATTTGCATGAAATAAATTATTTTCTTAAAGCTTGTAAAACTATAAAATAGAACTTGACAAGTCATTAGTAATAAGTGGTACCGCACTGCCGTTATGCTAACTAACACTAGTGAAATCATTAGAAAACTGTTGCTATGGCTAATAACAGGAAGATAATAGGGCCAGCCTATACTTTGACCTAGATGTGTTAGATCATTACCCCACACAGTAGATACCAAATTGCAGTCCAAATTATTGACTATCCTTCTTCATTAATGATCTACTCAACATTCTGAGCCACTGCCCTTTGTCATCTGTCACACAAAACAATTTGTCACACAAAAAATTAGCCACACTTTTTCCATCTAGTGATAAGCAATCTTAGTTTAGCCAAAAAATAAAGAAAAGAAGGGGAAAAAAATAGTAAATTTTAGTCTAGGAGTTTAATCAAAATGTCAAAAGAGTAAGATTATTTATCCATTTTACATTATTCTTTAAATTATTTTTGTTTTCATTGTGAACTGTGAAGTCAATTAATGAAGTTTTTGTATGTTAACAGAATTATGGACATTCTCTATTATGATTGGCAACAAATGGTATTCAGCATCTCATTAGCTCAGTTTGCAATTTCAAGATGATTTCTGAAGTTTGTCTACCATTCATTTTAAGGCTAGAGTCATTCTGTGATCAGATTGGTAAATATCCACTTGTGAGTATTGCCAGGGCAGGAAATATGTGTAAAACCTAAGATTTTTACTATCTGTTGCACAGTGCCTTCAATACATTGATTTGTCAATGTGTCGACATTCTGCCATGACTCAGGTGTATGAGCTGAGTTTGGCTCTGTGTGTGATATTTTATACAAATCACTTGATGAACTAAACTATATCCTTGCAAGTTATTTGCCTGCGGTTGTACATATGCTGGTGAAATGCAATAGCATTAAGAACATGGTGCTCAAATCCCACTGTTCTCTTCAAGATGATGCTTTTCTCACATAGTCCCCATGAGTACATGCATTTTCATAAAATGAGAGGGGTAAGTATGATACTGAAGTTTCCAAGGTTCATTAAGAACTTAATTTCTCTTTGGAGTCTATCACCAAGCATGAGGCATGGCTTTGAGTTACTGATGGGAAGCTGGAGCTGAGATTTAGCAGCATGATTGCATGTGGACTCTGGTGCAGTGAATGTATACTGGTGCATATTACTGAATCAATATTATATTTAACTACTGGATTTTATTTCACAGATCACAACAAACTGTGCTTTCCAAATGACAATGACATGATAGGTACTGAGCATAAATGTCAAGAAATAGAAATTTAGACGAAATAAGGAGGCTGCAAACAGGAACTACAAACCAGAAAAGAAGCATAAGTAATATGAGTGCAATTGATCCATTCCTGAATCTTTGGGAGAATACAGTGAAAAATATTGTGGGTAAAGCATGATATTTGCACATTGGATTAGACAGTATAGAAAGACCCAACTCAATACTATGAGAAAGAACAATGTAATGCTCTAAATGACTTGAGGTATTTCAGTCAGCAGCTGAAATCAGAACCTCATAAGTATTTACAGTGCATGACCTGGTTGGTACGGGCCAATTAAGACTAATCTTTAAGGATGAGAAACTGGTGTTTCAACAAGTTCATAATAAGTGGACTTAAGGGAGCAACTGAAGATCATTTGTTTGACCAAAGAAAATAAGGTTTTACTGTAGAAGAGGCATCATGAATATGTAACCTTATTATCAAGGTATTATTCTTCAGAATTTTTTGGTCTAATGAAGAAAGATAGAACCATAAGCATTTCAGCATATCCTTGAGTCACTTGGTCTTCATTGATTTAAAATGTATCTCTTAAAAATAATTACTTTATTTGTTGAGAAATACATTTCCTTCCTGTGGTGTCTGGAAGATAATAGCTTTCATGGACGGTATAATATTTTAAACGTGATCAATTTTGAAGGGAGATCAGCCTCCCAATAAATCTATTCAGCCTATCAGTGAATACATTTTCTATGCTTCTTAACCTCTATACTCATGTGCAGGACATAAGGAAATGGTACCACCTCCTCTTCTTCTAGAACATAGTCCAAGAAAGAAACCAGCAGCTATTGAAGGCAAGTTTGAAAATTTTCTCTTCCGTTATTAGATTCTACTCATTGATTTGACTCTCTGTTCTGATGGATTCTGATTATAAATATAATCTACATTACGAAAATTACTAAGCCTAGGACATGAATGACACAATCATATTTACAAGACAAGACCTAAATATTCCTTACAGTAGTCCCACAGATAGCTCAGGGGACTTCCTGAGGAAATACATTACAGGATCAAGGCTCAATCTGTAAAATGCTTTAGATGGTGTTCAACCATAAGTCGCCATCTAACTGTAAACAGTAATCAACATGATCCTCTTAATACACTTGGGATTACTCTTTCAGTTATTGTTTTTCCGTAATGTTTCTGTGTATTATCTGCAATAACCAACATCATATTTCTGGTTCAGCATTTATCAACCGTATTCCTATTGTTACAATCACAGAAAGAAAAATATCCCTACAATTGAATTACATTGTTTACAATCTAATCATATCAATAAAATGGTTGAAATACGCATATATCCAATGACTTCAAAATACTACTGCAATATACGTTCATTATCTCTATATCATACAATTTAACACTACAAAACATACAAGTCTTTTCATGTAATTATATAGTAGTTTTCATATGATACTTTGGAATCATTCAGTCACACCATGGCACTCACTAATCTCCCTCAGAGAGGTCTTAGTTTATATTATCCTGAAAGCAATTACAATCAAAGAGAAAAACAGATGGAGTGGCAGCAGAATTAGTAACAAAAGCTGCAAGATTTTCCTGCATTTGGAAAAAGAAAATGAGAGTTAAATTTTGTCAGGACCTATGACTAAAAAAAAAGTTAAATTAATTAGATATTTTTGTAATGTGATTATTGTCAATCAGAACATTTGGATGAAAATTGTTACAAGACTAATTATCTCTTTTTTCGAAACCTTTTACCTACTGTTTAAAGGAATATGAAACTGTGGTTATTGCTACACAATATAGTATATAAATAGATTTGCAGTCTTGCTTATTTTAGAGAAATGTTTGAACCTTGCTCATCAGCAAAAAGAAGTCCCTGTAATGTTAAACACTTTTATCCACCAATTAACCATAATAGAAAAAAGACATAATAGAAAAAGTCTGCTACATTTGCTAAGTGATAAACTTAATCTTTAAATATAACTGTTATACAACATGAACTAGCATTGAATTAACATTAAGTTCTTGATTTTGAAAATCATGAGGAGCATGCAATTACTGCAATTGCACATGGAAATGACTATTTATGACCAATTACACATTTGTGTCTTTCATTAGCTCATTTATGCATGCAATTGAGGTAATTGTGAATGTAAATTAGACACCCATTTGGCAAACAAATTGGGGGGCAGATTATCTGCTCAGAATTGTATAACTATTAAGGCTCAAGGCCAGTTTCCAGTATACAGTACCGTTCATGCGAGAGTTTTGGAGGAAATTAAGAAGGAAGAATTACTTGCAAAATGCTGCTGTGAAAAGCTGTGTACTGTGCTATTCTGTGGTTTCCACATATATCCATATACTTGCCACAGTGTCTTTAGGAACCCTAAACCCTGAAGCTTTATTTCAGCCCTAGGGAAAATAATTAAGTAATTTATGGGAATATGTGTCACGATGTCAGAAGGGAAAAAGTTTACGCAGAGAAATTTGAATACCTGAAATAGTTCAAGAGACATCCGTCTGTGAATTCTTAATGCTTACACACCTTTATGGCCAGTACATTACTAATATCACTAATCCCTTGTGAAAGCACAGATTGAAACAAACATTCTTATCATAAACATAGTTGAAGATACTATCATAAGTTATCGGAATAGAGAACAAGTACAAACATTCATTAATTGAGAAATATACTTCATATAACACAGGACTGGCCCAGCCCTTGACAGAGGCAACTAGCTCTGAAAAAAAACTAAAACTGTAGGAAGTAACAGAACAGATGTCACACAGAAAATTTATGAAACCAATCTATTGAGATCCTAGGCTTTCCAACTCAGTGGTATTCAGATACTAGACACAAACCATTGCAGCTGATAAAGGCTGAAAAGATTTTACTTTTTCTAGATTGAGATGTTTTCACTGTTGTCCTGCTTTGCCAGTACCTTTTTAGGTAATCTTGGACCATTCTTGGTTTCTGATAAGGTAAAAATAGTGGGAGTGTATGTGCCAGATATCTCTAACAGTTTTAGATTATTTGATAGTTTCAAATTGAAGCTTTTACTGGACAGTATCCAATTCCCAGTAGAAACTATGTTCTGCTGAATTCGTGAGGTCTTAAAAAAATATTTGTTACTAAGTGTTAAATCTCAACCTTTTTCTCCTTGTCATTGCCATTTTCTTTTCCTTCACTTCTACAGTAAACTTTTGTAAAAGGGATAATTATGTAAGATAATCTCATATTCTAATAATATGCAATAAATTGCATTGAAATGTGTGCATCTGAATACAACTTTTCCGATACCTTTTGGTCAATAAGCAAAATGCATTGTACTCGTTAGGTCAGAAGGTAGAAGAATTTATTATTTCTCTCCTATCTCATGGTGACTTGTCTCTTTTCAAAAAGCACTGCTGTTTTGAGACCTTACACTGAAAGTTCAATGAAGAGCTTGAAGTTTCAGATCACAAGCAGAAGACAATAACAAAAGACCCTGTAACAGTAAGCAAGAGAACCAGGGTAAGGGAAGAGGAAGACATGGAAACCATGAAGTAAAATAACTTATTTTAAATATCTTATCTTTGAATCTTTCACAAGGACATGGAAGCAAAATGCTCAGCTTGGCCAACACACTGATGCTGCCATCTAGGGAGGACAGTGGTGCTGGCTATAGTTTGAAAAGATCTATTCTCCATGGCTATCTGATCTTTGACTTTAATATGCTTCTTCCTTGACTGTTGTCCTCTCCACCTCTTCTACCTCTAGCTTTCTTGTATTTTGTTATACACTGACATCCTAAAAGTGTCCTGCAGCATACATTGATTCTGCGTGAATCTCTCTCAGGTCTTGACATTTCTGTTATCTCACAAGCTTTTAGCTTCCTCCATTTCCCTACTCACCTCAGAAGTACTCTCCTTCCTGATAGTCTTTCCATGTTATGCTCTCTAACATGGCAGGGTAATCTCTCAGGAAGATGTTGCAGTTAGACAAGAAATGTCAAAACTAAGCCCAGAGGCTTAGGTAGTTATTAATAAGGCTTCATATTAATTGTTCCAGAATAGCATGACTACTTTCTCACAAAATCACAGGACCATTGTGATATTCCTGTATCAAAATCCTTTGCTTAGTGGAAGGCATCTTAAGGTGTATAATGTATGATCTCAAAAAGAAAAATACTTTGTAAAACTTTGAAGAGCATTGTTTCACAGAAAAAGAAAGACCTTTGAACAGCATTGTATATGAGTATGATTTTCCAGATTATGTTGTCCTAGAAATCTATGTATGTATCTTTGAGTGGGAGAGTATTCGTCACAGAAGACTCATTAACACAACCTTTCTGATCACTTAATGGATTGTGATGAAGTATACCGGCTGTTCTTTGCCATGTTGCCGGCATTTATGATATTAAATGAGGTAAAAAAAAAATTAAAATCTCTTGAATGCCTTTGGAGGATCTCTGAGGGAAAAAAATCTGTAGATCACCATTTGAATCCTCTAATTACAGATTTTGCAGAACGTAGTAAAGTAAGTTGCTGTGAAATACGTTTAACTTCCTCTAAAATTCCCATGGAGGCTAAATTGACACTGAAATAGAAATCTGCATCTATCTTTGTTGCTGTATAGCATGTACACTATATATGACTACCTTAAGAAGAATTTCTGTTCTATACCTCAGTTCATGAATTTAACATTAGGGGATACAACCAAGAGTGTCTAAATCACTAAAGCCAATACAAATTTTGACAAAGCTCCCTTGATGTATGGAAGAGTATAAATCTTTTACAATTCAATCTGCCTCTGTAAGGTCTGTCAACAGCCTTCTCTTTTGTACAGAGATTGTTCTATAAAAAAAACTTATTTTCCTTTTGTACTATAAAATCAATTATCCTTTAAAAAAATTCTTCTAGTGAAAGATTCGAGATACAACAGAAACCTTTTAAAATGCAAAATGTTTAGGTTTTCTATCAATTTAGAACATTATTAATAATGCTGACATGATTTGTGGGTGACAATCTATTTTCTGATAAATTTTAATCCAAGGGAGAATCTTTTTTTTTCCTGTTAGAAATATCATAATACAATGTGCTAGGTTTTAATTTACTTTATTGGAAGAAACAGTTTAGGAAGCTATAACAGAATGCTGTATCTACAGCATAAAACCAAGTGTTTTTTCAGAAATATCAGCCCTACATCTTCCCGAGCCTGAACTTAAGACAAGAAAATCTTTGAAATAATATGCACAAGGTTTCAAAATGTGTTATTTCATGATTAAGACACTTAAATGGTAAACTCTAATGATTTAGCTAAGGTGAAAAAAAACCTAAATCTTCACTGTTTCAGAAAACCCTTGACATTTTACTTAAGGATATGAGGTTCTACTATACTAGTTTTATTCTAACACAAGACAGAAAGAATGAAACAGACTGTGAAAAAAGCTTATCAGAATGTAGAAAAAATATGTGCAAAGATATGTATCTTTTGATTAGGCATAGAACTGTTTCCTCATTACTATTAATCCAAATTTTAATATTATATNTACATAATAAAACAATACCAAATAACTTTGAATATCATTTTAATTTTTAATTATTTTTCTTTTTTAACTCCTGCAGAAAAGTAATAATCTTTTGCATATGTCGCATCTGTGAATGGTTAATACTTACTTGGATTGAGATTCTCTGGGCTTTCAAGGGCAGAAATTATATATTTCTTTTGAAAGAAAAGAGATATCCTTGCAGAAAAGTTCCTGCCTCGTCATCCTGTTTTCATATAGTTCATTCTTGCTCAAAAACATGACCGACAAAAATGTCATCAAAACTTTTCCCAGCACTGATAACACAATTGGTACTGCTGTTGATTCGTGTTGCCTAGTAGGAATGTCAATCGTAAGAAGGGAGAAGGCTAACCCTGCTGACTTAGCTGTGTTAGTTTGGTTCTTGCTCTGGAAGGTTGTATTGTAAGAAGTCAGTGTTCTCCTGGAAATTTAATTCTTCATCATAATAATATTTTCATATTTGCCATTGACCATTGTCCAATGCAATTTCTGTTAGTGGTCTTTTCATGGAAGCTGGCATGCCCTGTCTGTTTTCCCTTGGCATGCATATTTGGTTTCATTACACTGTTATGTGTACTGCAATGCTCCCCACTGTGTTGTTTAGTGAGGGCAACATATGGCATCATGCTATTAACGAATGGTTTCGGTGCTTAATTCAACAGAGCCATGAAAAAGGAGTCTATAATCACTACAGGAAGAAATGAGAAACACTTATATGGGTCACATGAAAGCACCAGGAATTTCAAGCATGACATTGCTATTACATACTTTCTGCAGACTTCAGAAATATCTCCATAAGCAATCTGCAAACCTGCCAAACAGTCTTTTGGATTGAGTTATGAAAACAGTAAAGCAGTTTTAAAAAGCAAAATCAGGTTGGACACTGCCTGGATTGCATAGAACTTTGCCGTGTACTGTATCTTCACTGACCTGTGGGCCCCATTAGTTTTTCACTTGCTGAATATCAGAACAAATCATATTGCATTACTCTGCTGAAATAAAATGGTGCAGTTTGAACATAGCTTTGCAAAAAATGCACTGAAAGTTGGCCTGGACACTCATAAATTAGACTATGTGAGTGTCTGTGTGTTTGAGCACACATATATGCACGGGTGTGAAAGAAACAATTCTAAGAACTTCAGATTAATTCTGAATTTTTTTCAGTAGTTTGACTGAGACAAGAAAGAATTATTTCACATAGAGAAAATAGCTGAACCAACAAGGATGCTTTTTTACCCCAGAGAGGGTTTTCAAAATGACAACTGAGGTCAATTTTTACTTGTAATTTAGATTTAATTTTAAAAGTATGAGTTTCCATGACATCCTAAACTAAGCAGAAATATTTCCTTGTATTTTTTTAACTCCTCCAAAATATTTTTAATCCTAAATGGGCCTTATTTTGTGAATGTGTGTGAAATAGTTTAAAATCAAAATCTGCACCTGATCAATCATTGTCAGTCTCTACCCTAAGCAACATATAAAGGTGAAAGAAACGTCACAAAAACCTGAAAGGTAATGAGTTATTTTAGTATTTAAAAGGTATCCAGGTCCTACTGAAATCAGCAGCAGACACTTTAACTGAGCTCAAGACGGTAAGGATTTCTGTCACAAATTAAACCAAAAAGGGTTTGTGAATGGTCTTTTAAAATTAGGCTGGTGGCAGCTTAAGGTGTACAGAGACGCTTGGAGAGTAATGCAATGAAGTTGTACCTGGAATGAAGTTATTGTGTTCAGTTTGAATTATGACTTCTCAGGAAAAGCTAAAAGTTTGGTTTGTTGTTTTGTGGGTAGGTGAATATACATAACGCTTTTTTTGCTCCTCATTTCTGCCAGGACCAGAATCAGTAGGCAAGAAAAAACTGTTGTAGTACTTCACAAAGCCAGGCAATATCCAAAATCTCTCACAAGAGCTTTTTTCCTGAGATTTCCTGACAACAGGGTTTTAGACAAATGCAAATGTAGACAAATATTTTAGACAAATGTAAGCCTTTTATAAGTATCTGAACTTTAGAAGGCTTACTTGAACCAAAGCATCCCCAAGCCTCTGGAATTCAGTCCCACTAGTTAGTGTTTGTTATGCCTCTCCACAAGAAAGTATCAGTGGCTATATTTTCCTTCCCTCCTTACCTCAGTTTCTCAGAGTGGATGGGATGAGCTGAGAATTCCTTCCAAAGTCAATGTTTCCTTAAGAATATGCAGCATCTGGAGCAATAGGGAGAATAAACTCTTAGAACATGTGCTCCCATAGTATCCAGGCAGCATTCATATGATACTACGCCCAGTAATTCACATGCATCCCTAAATTTAGATCCTACTCAGCGCTGGCACAGTAGCCCACTGGTCTTACCAAGCCTGTTTTCAAGTTTTGCATTGTTAGCATGTTTCCATTATCTGTCCTCCCCTTGCCTTTGACGTCCCATGAGAATAACAAAATGTCAAAGCTGGTAAAGGCAATTCAGAATTAAATACCTCTTGGTCTCTGTTGAATCTTACTTGGATTTCCACTGGTGTCCTTGGACACAAAACCCTTACTCAGAAATAGATTATTCCATCTCAGATGTTTCTTTGCATCAAGACTGTTCTCTTTTCACCAGTTACTTCCCAAGAAAACTATTCTATGCTGCTTCTTTTTTTTTCCTCCATGATTTTTTTTTCAGAATTTCCCATTCAGTAGCACATCTTCGCTTTAATTCACACTTCTTATATTCATTGGATTCTTCCTTGTGCTACAGAAAGATTCACTTATGCATAGAGTCTACAGAAAAATCTCCACTAAATGCAAAGTCCATTGCTTGTCTTGCTGACTGATTCTGTCATTTTGTACTCTGTCACCTGCATATGTCCCTGTTTTATTCATGTAAGGTACTGCAGACTTTCAAAGGTTCTCTCTTACACACTATAGGCAAAATAGGATTCTGGACTAGTGCTCCCTGTGAAGAAAAAAAAATCAAAAAAGTAAATCACTTTTTCAGAAAATGGTAACAAAAACGATTGATTTTTCAATAGTCGATTGCACTTGAATTTCATATTGTAACCAACTCTGAATCATCAAAACCACCTTGTATTTTCTCATGTAACTTACTCTTTACGTATATTATAATCTCTCTTTATGCAGCTGATGCATGGATGTTTGTAGTTCTGTTACTGTTGCTAGTTAAAAAAAAAAAAAAGTGCTTTTAGTTAACAGATGGGGCTCATATTGTACAGTGCAAAAGACCTGTATTAAGATTCTATATAATTTCTTGCTCTGGTTCTTAATTTAGCTGTGTATATATCTGGAGAAAAGTGACTATATTTACTATTTCATAAATTAAAATTTTTACTGATTTTAAATATATATTTAATATGCAACAATCTAAATGTGAGTTACTCAAATTGAGAGGAAATAAATTTATTCAAGAAATGGGAATGCTTCCTTAAATCAGAAATTTCTTTTTCCACAATATCCATTTATCAAATCCATCGTTCTCATTTACATCAACTTTTTGCTGAGATGTGAATGGAAGCCCAGCGTCTGTTTTCTTCACACTTGACCAAGAGTGCATATCTTGTGTTGGGCAGTGGTAACGGGAAGCTGAAACCACAGTCCTTTAATACCTTTCTATCATCCTCTAAAAAATTTATAATGGGTATAGGTATCTCTAGGCTCCCTGGACACCCTGAATATCGTAACGTGAAAGTATAATGGAACAAAATTACTTTAGTAGAATTAATTGTGGAATGAGTTGACAAAAAACCCTCTGCAGACAGGGGTGTAGTCTCCTTGTGCTTTAGATTATTTGCAGTAAAAATTCCTGCTACTTCCTGTACAAAAAGCTCCGTTTCTCAAAGCTCCATGTCAGCTCGTGACCCTCAAGACACATGGCTCTGAACCTTGTTATGAACCTTGGAGCAGATTTCACGGTGCTTAGCTGGGCCTCAGAAGAATGCAAAACGCTACATATTCAAAGGCAAAAATAGCCTCTGATTAAAGAGAATGTTTTTGGTTGTAAAGACCTTGGGCTTGCAAATTACTCCTGTGCATCACCAAGCACCAAAATTATAAGGAAGCAAAAAAATTAATTTCACTGGAAGGGAGGAGCTGTTAACAGCTCCACTAGGACTGAAGCATCCAGAAAAAAACAGAACTCACAGAAGTATCAACAGCACTTCAGTCCCTAGTTCTAGTAGAAAAAGGCTAGTGGAAGGAACATATGTAGAAGAAAACTTTTTTCTAACAGTAAAAAGTAAGCAAACAATGAAACCATATTTTAACAGCTAGAAGAATTGTACATTGAATGTGGAAATGAAACACTGAAAAGTCATAGGTGGCATAGGCAAATGGAGCTGTGGAGCAATTTGTGTGTAATTGGATGCTGAAGAGTCTTTCATTTTGAGGAGGCTGACTCTTTGGACCCCTAGAAATAGACTATAACAAGAATATTAAAATATACAAGAAAATGAAGATACTAACAAGCTGTGGAGGATGAACACTATTCTAATGCTCTGTAAGTGCTTAAGAAACCTAAGTATCATAAAGCACACTTACACACAAAGGAATTTGTTGCTTGAATATATGCTCAGAGTTTCAGCAGGGAGAATTAAGCACACAAAATACTATGAGAAACATTCTGTAAAACACGTGCAAGGATTTTCTGCTTCATTTTCTCAAGACAATAACAAGGGAAATGAATTGAACAAATCTGATTAAAAAAATAAAAAACAGGAACATGTCAAATGATGTTTAAGTTAAACACCATTGTCAGAAAGTCAGCAAAATATGGTTTCAGGAAACTGAATATTGCTAAATACTTTGCCTCCACAATAGACAAAATAATTGCATTTCTGAAACCACAATGGACAGACTGTAGAATTAATGTAATTTATGAAAATAATTATTTTTCTATCAAACATACACATACTTTATTTTAGTTTAGGAAGCATGTTGCGCAGTATTAGTATTTTGTTTTTCATTCCCTCTTTGTATACATTTTTTCATGCAGAAGAAAAGTCTATTGTGGTGGCTGGAGAAATTAAAAGTAAGTTTCTTCATTTTTTCCTTTATCTTCATGTTAATTTATGCTAGGGAAAATAACTTGTTTCTTGGAAATATTCAGAAAATATTCCTATACCTGAAATATTTTTCAAGAAATATTAAAGGCTTATGGTCCTATGTTTGTGCGATTTTATATGGTAATAAAGCCTTTTTCTTATTTACATTCATAACAGTAGAACATAAATAAAAACAAATTTTGAAAAAAGCTAGTTCTACTAACTAAATCAAGAGATAGAGTCATACAGCACAAACTGAAGGTAATAAATTTTACTTTTTGTGCATAAAATTTTAAAAAAATATTTAGATTAGCTATTCTTTTACTTTTGTATTCTTTAATGTCAAAATGGGGATTCATTTTCCAAAGGAAAAAAAAAGAATTATGGCTTCCTCACTTCCTCTACTGAATTCCCAATCTTCTAATTATTAGCAGTCATGGAATAAGTAAGTAAATGGTTGTAGCTTATTGTTGGTGACGCGAAGACATTATCCTTATTTCTACTGTTGTCCAATTAATTGACAAAATAGAGACAAATGCTTTTAAAATAAGCCACGTTCTTTTACAGATGATGCTTTAACCGCAATTCTTCATGAATAATAGAAGTCTTGTAATGAGAGTTTCAAAGTTTCAAATCATATAATTTGTTATAGAGATTTATTATATATGCAGGCCTTTTGTTTTCATTCTGCACTTATTTCCAAGTGTCTCTTGCATATTTTGCTATCGTTCACTCAGATTTTATATAAAAGAAGAACAGGCATATAGCTATGAAAGCATCACAATAAACTCTTGGTTATACCTGGTTAATGGACATAGTTTCTTGAATTAGTACTTCCTCAGCACTACATTCACTCTCTGAGTATTGTTATATTTCTGAGCTGATGATAGTAAACTTCTAAGTGACCAGCTTACCAAACTAGCACCTATCGTAGTTGGTCAAGGATTCCAAATATGTATCCATACATGTATATCTGCACGCATACATATCTTTGTGTGTGTGTGTGTATCTATGTAAAGGTAGTCACTTGAACTTCTATTTTATTTTTTTAGAGATGAAAGAGGAAAAGAAAAAGACTGATGTAAAGAGAGCTGTGACTGAAACTTGGAAGAAAGGTATGATTTGGAAATTATTTTTATTGTTCTCATTCAGCTTTTACTCCCACTACTGGCTTAAATCTCATTGGTCTTTTTTAGGTTAAACCTATGTTTCTGGCTCTGTGTTGTTCTTCTCTTAGTTGTTTAGTCATTATTTGCATGACTGCTTCTGCAGTATATAATGTCTGATGTCTTCAGTGTCCAGTATTTTCTAAGCTAATTTTCTAACAAAAAAGTCCTGTTTGGTGCTCTAGCAGAGCAAAGTGATCCTTCCATACACAAAACTCAGCTGAGTATCACTCAGCTCATGATAAACCACTTTATGTAGGTGGGGCAGATTTATTTATTTATATTATAGAATCACAAACAAAACTTATGGTGACCAAGCTGCAAAGCTTTGATGTTTCTCTAAATAGTATGTTGTTACATTCATTCCTAGGAAGCATCTAAAATCCACTAAGGTCTTGCTTTCATGGGAAAATATTTATACCATTCATTATTTTTTAATGATGTCATTGCTACTGGAGCTTAAGCTAAAAGGTACCACATTCATGCACTGAAGATTTTTGCCTAGCCTTTGATGAATTATTAAGGGTCCAAATAATCCATAGTTGATGCATACTGATTAATTTTCATTTTCAGATGATTGCTCTGTTGCTAGTTGAGAGTAAGTGCTATAAGGGAATAATCTAAACTAAACTCCCAAATAAGTCACATTTTTGTCAGCATGTGCCCACCAGGATTTGGCTGACTGAATATTTGAGTTCATGATTCAGAGTTATAGCATATTAAATTACTTTCTGTAATTAAATCTTAGAAAAAGAAGGAAAAAGAGAGAAAGTTCATGAGAAGACAGCTATCCCTGAAATTAAAAAAGCAGGTAAGAAATTGAAGTCTCTCTTTCTCTGCAGTAGGTATCTGGCTATTTAGTGGAAGCACTTTCAGATTTTAAGCATTTGAGATAGGAGTGTATTGTAAATTCACTATCACTGCAGAATCTAAGCTTGAGATAAATATACAGAGAGAGATCAATCACATTATATTTATATACATATGTGTAATGTGTTTCCATTATGTTATATGTATGTATGTTTTTCTGCACACATTATAGACATGCACATACATAAATCTATATATAATACATGGAATTTTCAATTCTATGAGCTTTCTTATTAACAAAAACATTAGAAACTGCTCTCATACACAATATCAATCAAGAGCATAAATAGTTTCAAACAGTGCATGGCATAGAAAGATTGAATGGAGTGTATACATTTCTGCTTAAATTATTTCACAAATTCATGTAAAATAATTAAGAGAATCACCTACATATCAAAATACTTAATGTGGTAGAAAATAGACAGTTATCTTTCTGAGGCTTTATCCAAGCCCAGAAAAATTTTTTAAAAGTTAAAAATACACTTAGTTAATGTCCTGAACCTAATTGATTGTGTTTTGAACTATTTAGCATTAAAAGATGAAATTTTCAATAATATTATAAATTAACATTTGGGCCTTGTCTATCCTAAAATTGTTTTTGTTTCTCTTTCTCATTATTTCAGTAAATTTGCAGATATGTTTAGTGCATAAATGCAAAGATTGCTCTTGTAAATGACTATGAAACTGTCTCATTAAAATCAAGGAGAAACAAAATGGTCAGTTTGGTGGTTTGACCATCATCTTAATACCCAGAAACACTGGTTCTACTTGCTGCTTTGTCAGACATTTTCTATTTAACCTTCTACAAACCATCAAGGACTCAGATGTATCTTTCTGTAGACTACAGTAATGTCTAAAACCATGGAGAAAGGTTTGAAACATGACTGAAAGATTCAAGGCTATAGCTACTACTGACCTCCAGACAAGCTGTGTGCTTTGTTATCTAATTATTCAAACCTGTTCAATTTTAACAAAAGCAGAAAGGATACATGTTCCACTGTTTACTGACTATTACATATGACAGTATGTAACTGGCTTCTTTGCTGTTAAGATATACATGGTCTACATAAACTTTCCTACCCAAGTATTTATGGATGGGGCAAAAAAAGTTGATTTATGTTTAGTACAATATAAAAATACACAGATTTACACCAAATAACCTTGGAATACTACCCTGGCAGCCCTAAATTTAAACATGCTTCAGTCTTTTATAGTAGGGAGTGGCACACTGGGGAAGAGATGGGGATGAAAGGGAATATTCTTTTCCAAGTTAAATTGCATATTTAAATGTATAAAAGTAGATTTTAAAAGAAAATAAACTGACAATTCAAATATCTTTTCTAATTTTATTCTCCTCCTAAGCTTGTATTTCAGTTGAGAATATAGACTTGTAAAAGATTACATTTTATGGCAGAGTTGCTGCATGAAGTTATTAATATGCTCATCTTCACAAGCTGTTGCTAAATCCAGTGAGTCATTCTACCAATGCTAGAATAACACAAATTAGACAAACCGAGACATCTGCACATTTCTGTCCCCTTTATTAGCTCCATAGGTTGTTTCATTTTGAAGAGTTTAGTAGCCTTTGTGTAAGAGGATGGTAATCCATAATATATTCTAGCTACACATGTTGCTGTTATTCCTCATTCAGCTTGTTCTTTGAATGCATGTGTACTTTCTAGCTTTGATTGGCAGCATCTATTGTTATCCCTAAAAGGTTTTAAGCCTGAAATAATTGCCACATTTGATCAACAGAATAATAGTGCATAGCCCAGTTTTGAAACGAGGCACCTCAGTATCTGATAGTATTTATATGCTTTTGAGCAGACACAGCAAATGAACCTCAGTGCCTAAATCAGCAGCATCAATAAGCATCCAAAAGCAAGACTGTAGGAATAGCTTCCAATTTTCTTACCTTTTCCCATTAAAAGGCTAAGCAAAGGTCATTGCATTAAAAATAAAGTCCTTGTTTTCAAATTCTTGCATTACCTCTGCATGCCTGCAATTTTGTCTCCTTTTACTTCCTCCAGCATTTGCCATCCCTGAAGCCGAGTTACAAGGCATGCTGCCTCCTCACCCCCACCTGCACCCATCCCCTTGCCAGCAGTCAGTTCTTCCTGCCAGGAGCTGCCTGCTTGGCACACTAGTCCTAGTTCTGCTCCTCACCTAGAAGATTCACATCTGACATGAGGCCCATTAATCAGGCTTTCCCCACAGAGGAGCAGTGATGTGTACAGGCTGCCAGGCACAAGAGAGAGGAGGAGATGCTCCATAAAGCACTAGGTGATAAAAACATCTCTAAAATAATGTCTGAAAGCAGCACTTACCTCCGTTTCTCTCCCCCTCTCTTCCTCTTGCTTGTGATTGGAAATACTGAATATTTTTGCTGATTAATATTTTAGATTAGCTCTTTTGTCCAGGAGATAGTTTTTACTGCTCTCCATTAACTGCATCCTGTGATGTATTTGTTTAGTTGCATGCTAGCTCACTCTTTCTCTGTTCCTTTCTTCCTCCACTCCTCTTTCTTCCCCTTTCTTTGTCTCTGCTGCTGCAGAGGAGCAGGAGACATCTAATGTGAAATGTTCCTAGTCTTTAGTATGAAATGAATGATTCTTAATTAACTTTTTGAAATGCATTGTAGATAAAACCACATTAATCCTCTGACCTTCAGCTCATAAAAAAATATTGTGTTAATTGTCCTGAAAAACAGATAATTCCATTGTTACAAACACAGAGCTTTTGCTTAAACAAACATAAATCTCAGACACAAGGATCTAGCACAATCACACTTCAAAACATTTTACAAAAATCTATCTAGTCCTATTTTGGATAAAGAAAGAGCTACTTCTCCAAATTCCCATGAAGGGGCTTTCTGATCCTCAGCAGAGACAGCATTTAACAGACTACTCCAAAGCTCCTGGTAGTTGGGACACATTGACTCAAAGGAGTCCAGTCTGCAACCAGATTGGGAAGGGGGATCCTTTCTGTTAAACCTTTGATGCTCAGCCCTACAGGAAAATGAACACGTAGATATTGTTGTTTTCAAGAATGCATGGTTTGCTTGCAGTGTGTTTCCTGATGGTCCCTTTCTCAGTCTCGACAGTCTGGAGTTTCTCTGCTCCTCCTTGAATAAGCTTTCATAAAAATTCATGATGTTCACACGCAGCTTTTGTCTTTTTGTGATTGTTGCAAACTCCTTTCCCACTTTGTTTTGGTTCTCACAACAAATAACATAGGTAACAAATGAGTTTACAAAGCAATGAAAATGTCAGCCTAGATCATCACGCTATTTCCTAACTAAAGCTCTGCTCAGCTGTCATTGGTGATCTTCCCTTCCTGTTACAGCTAGATAAATTCAAATAATAATGGTAGTAAAAATACCTGGATCTTATGCAGCATTTTTTTTTATAATAAATCTTAGAATCTCTTTAGAAGGATAATTACTCCACAGGGAAATTGAGGTATAGAAACATCACCAAGGCCAGTTGTCTACAGGGCTTATAATATGTATCTTCTGAACACTAAACCAATGTTAGCTGGATTTAAGGTCTCAAAATTTCATAAAATTTCAGTATTCCTCTAATGAAAAACCAGTGCAACCAATGAAAATGAGTTTTAGGAAGAAAATATTTTTGCTTTAAAACACAAGGCAAGTGTCCCCCAGGGCTTTGACTCCCAGAGACAAGCAGCTTAAAGGTGTCAGACCTAGGCACATCCTGGAGAAGTTCTGCTTGGCAGAGATAAAACAAATCAAAGTCTTGATGTGTAGATCCACTCATCCAAGGTCAGGGAGCATGATCTGACTTGTGTTTTGTTTTATTGGTACGTGTATGCTCTAAGGACCATTGCAGCCCCTATATGAATCAGAGTTGCCCATGCTGTGCTGTGGATGCATCTATCTTGGAATCATAGAATCATTTGTGTTGAAAAAGACTGTTAACATCATTGAGTCCACCAGTAGAACATTTCCAAGTCCCGCTAAATCATGTCCCTAAGCAACATATCTCCATATCTTTTAAATATCTCCATGGATGGTGACTCAACCATTTCCCTGGACAGCCTATCCCAATGCTTGACAACCCTTTTGGTGAAGAAATTTTTCCTAATATATCTAATCTAAGTCTCACTTAGCACAACTTGAGGTCATATCCTCCTGTTTTGTCACTTGTAACCTGGTAGAAGAGACCAGGTTCCAGCCTGTCCAGATCCTTCTATAAAGCTTTTCTAATCTCAAGAAGATCACCACTCCTGCTCAACTTGGCATTGTTTGCAAACTCACTGAAAATGCACTTGATCACTTTGCCCAGATCATTGTTAAAGATATGACTACAATGAAGATATCTTTATGGTGTGTGATACCGTGCCTTATGTTTCACACTCAGCAGTTTTAGCAAAGGAGGTATTGTGGTATTGTCTTTCTAGCTATGTACTCTCTAGCAAAATAAATCTTTTCCTTCTGAATAGGAAAAGTCTCTGAGGGTTTAAAGTTATAAACACTGAGCTACATGTTAATGATGTTACAGTAACAATCAAGCAGACTCTTTCTGCAGCCACAAAACAATACTTAATCTTAGATGTAAAAATTGGAAATATTACCTTATTACTACTGACACAAAATCAGGCTAACCAGGTTATTTTTCCTACCCTGTAGTCCAGTGAGGTGATGTAGCTGAGGGAAAAGTCTATGTTTAATTACTCTTTAGGGGAGGGATGTGATAGTACTACATAGGCAGAGCAGGCAACAGCAAGATCTACCAGGTCATAGCGGTTTTATATACGAGTTGATCACACATACATTTTGATCTACTCTACTGTCTTTAACGTAAAGGACAGTATCTGTAATTTGGGCGAAAGAAAAAAAAGAAAAAAAGAAAAAATATAGAAAAAAAGAGAAAGGATTTAATAGGAAATGCAGAAGAAAGACCTTTTTATGCAACAAAAGTGTGTTCTTTTTTATTGTGCTTTATATCGATAGGAAGAAAAATTCTTCTGATAATTTTTAAATTCCTGGTCTGAACAATAACAAAAAAATCCATTTAATTTAGTGACCTCCTTGGCTCTCTTTGCAGTCTTCATACTAATCCTTCCATTACAATAAGAGAACAACTACTGACACCTGGTGGCCAATTCTTTTTTTTCTTTCATTCCTTATGCTTGGGGATTTTTGTTTGCCTTTAAATGCAGTGACTGAAAAAGTTTGCTGAGGAAGAGATAAATCTAGTAATTTTTTTTTTATATACCCCTTATCCTGTTGCATTAATGGCTAGAAAGATATGAGAATATCATCCAAATGTAACATCATTTTCAGATGAACCATTTTGGAATTACAGTGTTTTCAGCACTGCCAGAATAATAAAAATGAATTAAAATATACCTTATGACATTAAGTTTATATTTACAAAAAAAAAAAAAAAATGACTGGTGGCATGTCCACTGGTCTAGAGCACACCACACTACCTGAAGCATTTTGGGTTGACCTATCAAACAATGGATTGAATGCATTAGGATGCATTTGCACTTAGGAATGCAAAATCCCTAGATTTTTCTGGTGAGAAAATTGTGTTTGTGCACATTTATAGGAAGACACGTCTATTGTTTCTCAAGACCAGGATTTGAAATTCCTTCACTCTGCTCTTCCCAGGAGTGTATTTGCAGCTAGGAAATAACTGAAGTGCTAATAACATTCAGTAGCCCAGCTTGGTCCTTGCCGTGTGTCTCATGTTCCCTAATGTAATAGATATCAAGCAATAGGTGTCAGCAGTTTGAAGGATTATGAGTTCTTACAGATGAATCTGAATGTCAGATCTGCAAAGGCCAGTGAGGTACAGAGGTTGCCTCATTTTAGGTTGCTTACTAGGGCAAAATTGAATCATGAAACCAGATGGAGAGAATTCAAGGAATTTTGGAAGTGGCTGGTCACACGTTGATTTCTGAATATTCTTGTGGCTTATTAGATGAAGTATGAGGAAAAGATAAAAACTTCAGTGGTGAGGAACTGCAGTGAACATATAGGTGTTATTGTGCATTTTGGATTGGCTGAGCCTGTTTTCAGAGTCACTGCTACAATGTGTAGAAGGTAAGAGTTTTGAGGGATAGAATCTTGTCTGACAGTTTCTTTGCTTAATTTTTTGTCTTAATGAAAAAAAGACACTGGAACAAATTGACCCTGATGAACAGCCAGATGCCCGCACGGTCACTTACTCCACACACACCAACAAGATGAGGGAGAGAATAAGAACAAAAATGATAAAAGTAGTGGATCAAGACAAAGACAACTTAATAAGAGGAAGAAAGAGGAAGAAAACAAGTGATGCTGTGGCAATCACTCATGACATCCCACAAGCAGAACAACGTCCAGCCAATCTGAGCAACAACCACTCTTTTGTCTGTTCTTCCTCTACCCTCAGTTTTTATTACTGAGTCTGACACTATATAGTAGGGGATATTCCTTTGGCTAATTCGGGTCAGCTGTCCCAGTTGTGTCACCTCCCAGTCTCTTCCCACTTTGATGGGGGCAGGCAGAGTAGTAAGAAGAGAAAGCCATGACACTATGCAAGCATGTTCAGCAAAGGCCAGAACACTGGTGTGTTAATAATGTTTGAATCATAAATCCAAAACACAGCACCATACAAGTTGCTATGGAGAAAATTAACTCCATCCCTGCCAGACCCAGTACAGGAACCTATAGTTTATTTGTAGCTATGTTTAAAGAGATTAGGAGACACAAACGTAAAAATTAAGTAACAGAAATAATAAGCAATAAGTTGCCTAGGAATTTCTCATGCAAGCAAATGAATGTATACAGTCAGTAATTAAGGGAGCACAATGTATTGTAAGTTGAGAGCAAATTTATGAACAAATTATGTCAAAGCACACATACACAAAAAAAAAAGATCAAGTTATGACCTTAGAACTCTGTGATCTTTCTCCAGGGTGTTGCTTTATCAATAGTCTTTTGACAGCTTTCTCTGCTAGACTGTTCATTTACTTGTACATTTCTGCAGTGGTCATGGCTTGGCTTTCTGTGTATTTGCACAGCCACTAGCAAAGACCCTGGATGGAGTCTCAACTATTGTTTCAATTGGTAATATCATTATATTAGTCAATGCCCACACAACAAAGCCTGTTAAAATAGTTAATTTCCCCAGCTGGCTGACTGGAGCTTCAAGTTTCTTCTGTACTACAGACTGATTCATTCCTGGCTAATAACTTGTTCATGACATTATTACGTATGTCAGGCCCATTCTGATTTTTTTCTTTCCTACTCCTCCTCTGTTGGATCTTATTCATAACTCACTCGCTATTTCCTGACAATTTTGCAGAAGTAGAGGCTTCTTCTTTCAGACAGAAGCTATGCACCCAGCCCTCAGCATGGGTTGTACTCACTAACCTGCAGAAACGCTGGATTGGGATCCCTGCAGTTATCGGCAGGTGATGTTTTTCACTCTTCTTTCTCTGACACAGACAGGATTTAGTGGCATCTCTTGACTTTGATAACAATTTCCTGTTTGTGGTGTTTTATACAACAAAATCACAGTCAGTGGAGATGGAAATGACCTACTAGATCGTCTAATCCTTCATTCTGGCAACGTAGGATAATTCCTTACAGAATATCTTCAAGTGCTTTATCCAGTTTAGTTTTAAATGTCTGTGAAGTAACTAGGCCTCCATCAATTCCCACAGAAGATTACTCTACAACCTAATAGATCTCACAGTTAAGAAGTATTTCATTCCAGCCTGCCTAAATTTTCCCTTGCTTAATTTTATACCATTACTCAGAGCTATATTCTCTTGTGACACCCAAATATAGTCTTTCTAACCTCAGGGCCTAATTCGCCACTGCCTTGTGTTATATTGCCACTTACATTTACATCTAGGAAGTAGTGTTAGAATTGACAAGGTGAATGGCAAGTTGAGGTTGATATTTCTTCATACAGACATGAAATTATAGATTTTATGATAGGGAACACAGACCATGACCACACATCATCTGTGCACAAGGCATTGGAGAGACTGGAATTTGCATTTTGATATGCTGTCCAAATTGGAGAAAGAACAGGAAAAAAAGTCAGATACATTATTTACAAATTAAGGTTATTCTTCATTGAGAGAAATAAAGTATTCTACTAATCTCTTCAGCAAGAGTTATCTTTGTTATTGTGGATACTGAGTACCTTCACCAGAAAAAAACAAATAATAATCTGGCTACTAATCTAGTAAAAAGAGTTTAATAAGAATGAATGACTGGGAGCTGAGGCTAACTGAACCCAGACTGAAAATGAGGTACATATTCTTAGAATTAAGAGTGATATACTACCACAGTATAGAGTGGATGTTGCTTTCCCTGATGTCTACAGAAGATATTTACTTAATGTGAGATCCACATCATCTGAAAAGGTGCTTAATTGCAATATGGAGTCCCTGACAAGTGTCAGACTAGATAACTTGATGATGTGTTCTAGCGTTGGACATTATGGTTGCATATCCTCAGAGATACCCATGATAAACTAAAAGATAATGCAGTGGAGAGTTAATGCAGGAATGCAGCTGAGGACATCTGTTTTGCAGATTCGTTGGAAAAATAGAAATTCCTTTTTTCATTATTTTTTAAAGTTAGTGTATGCTGAACACATAACTGGTAGTCATCCTCAAAGTATTCAGTCTTTCATGCAAAACAGGAAAGACTGCTTTCCTATTTACCAAAATGATCAAGAGACAGATGTGGCTAGTTAGTAAACATCAAATTCTCTCTACCCAAACAGATTAAAAAAAAAAAAAAGAAAAAGAAAAAGAAAAAAATAATAAAAATAGGGTTACAGTTAGGGACATGGCAAAAAAAAAAATCCATCAGAGATGTAAATGCAGCAGAAAAGCATGATCTCTGTGCGACTGATTGTTAAAGGAGTCAGATCCTGAAACAAGAAAAAAGGCAGCTCAAATACATCCTACACTGAAATTTTCAAAGTACTCAGTAGACTTGGAATTCTATGCTCCACCATCATCAGGGATTGACAGCATGATTTCAAAGATATTTAGGTGCCTAAAGATGTAGCTTGGCACCTGGTGAGATTTACAAGCAGATCAAAATAGACCAGGCACATAAGTCCCATTGATTTTCTGTGAGAACTGAGCTATTAAACAACTCTAACACTTGAAAAAAAGTACAGAGGCTGCAAGGTCACTGTGGTATTTCTGAAAATATTGCCCCTTATTGCCTCTTAAAAGGGTTTATACCAAGATGAAACTTATGCCTTTCCAGGACAGTATTAGGGTTCAATGTTGAAAGTGTAGAAATTAGGTGAAATGCAAAGAGGTAAAGAGTTAGAAACAGGTTTTTCCTGCATCCCCTGTATCTCTCCCTTACCTTTAAGTAGCAACCAGCTTAATGTAAGACTGACTTTCCACAGCAATTTATGTGGCAACTGAGGTGTAAGACTGACCTTTTTCATATAGTATGACTCAGCTTTAGAGGAAACTGTCTCCTTTTCCAACCTTGCCCAATTCCGCGTGTTGTGCAACAAAAGTTCTAGAAGGCAAGAAGGCAAATGTTCACCACCTAAGTTGCCTGCTCTCTCCATGAGATGTTAGCTGTAGATGAGTAAGCTCTAAGCACTTTTCAGCAGTCCCTTTGCGAAGTATTGTGAGCTGAGCAATTTCAAGGCTATGCTGACCATTTATTGTTCAGCCCAAACACATTTCTTTGTGTTTATTTTTTTCCATCTTCAACTGTTCAAAGCAGGGAATGATGTGAGAAAGGCAAGTGGTGAATGACAGTGGTAAAATCAGGTTGGTAAAAAATGAGAGATGTCAACCCTATAATAAACACAAAGAAAGGGAAGAGGTTTGGACTTGTACTACAAACCCAGTTTTTGATGAGTTAACAAGAGAATCTTCCTTGAGCAAAGCCTGGGAGTCATTTTAGTGTCCAACAGGCATCTCTTCAGATGCTGAATTTTTGGTCTTTAAAGAATTTTTGGGGTAATGTGATACTAGCTATAATCTAGCTTGAAAGTGATACATATACAATCTAAAGTCCACACAGGCAACCAAATAATCAGTTTGGCTTTGGACTGTCCAATACGTAGAATGAAGTACCTGTGCTGTGCAAGAAGCTGGGTGGCATAGCTTTAATTAAAGAAACTAATTTATTGCATCAACTCTGTTTATGTTGATCTGGGGATTAACACAATGTTTATTTTTCCAGTCACATCCAGAAATAACAGGATTAAAATATGCCTGTGCCTCAAACAACACCAAGTTAATCTTTTTAATGAAGGAAAACAGTTCTGTTCCCTCAAAATAAGATGTACATCTAAGTCAGCAAGCCTGATATTTAGGATAATTATTCTATGTGAAATATCTGTGCACAAATATATCAGGTAGTTTGCAATGACATATTGATGCAGTGATCTCTATTTTCTCCTGTTATTCAGTGGGCAATCTGAAGGCTTGACCCACAGCTAATCAAGCTATTTAGCTTTTTTAGCTGTATTTAGCTAAATAAAGCTAAATAAAGGAATCTTTAGACTTTGAGATCAGGCTGGTTTTCCTCCTTTACACTTAAAATGAAGAAGAAAATTTTACCTTGAACTTTAAATGCAGATTTAAAAGCTTTTGTTAAGTTTTAATAAACATATACTTGATAAAGACTTTCATGCTATTTATTTGAAAGTATATTGCTGTCTCTTCGATACTTTTCCACTAGAACAATTCATAGACCAGAGATATTGCTGACATAATAGGATATCCTTTACACTTCACTCTTGGTTACAATTGTTTAACCTTTCAGTAAATGTTGCCAGTAGCCATTCTTGATTTCTTGACCTCTTTGTCAAGAAGCAGATCCAACTTTGTGACTTTGCTACATGTAAATCTATGAGACTAAGTCAGACAAAGCATTCTTGAATAATTAAGATAATAGAATGGACAGATGTTCTTAAGCAGAAGAGCCTTGCATAGCTTTGGTTTTAACTGCATTAATTTTTAGTTTGATTGCAATATGTTTTGTATGAGGTCAGTTTCTCTTTTTTGCTTCACTTATGAGAGCTTGATTAGTGTGTCGCCTATAAAGATGAATGGATGGACAAGACATTATTCAAGATCTCCATTTTTACAGAATAAGACTAATGACTGCATCTGTGTTCAGAAGTATAAAAAAATCTTCGTCTTAGTAATGATGTCTAGAGATGCCACCTGTACATCCATCTAACAGAAAGAAAGAAATTTAAATGTATTGAGAAGTACAGAAAGAGCTATTGTAAGGAAGCATAACACACATACAATTCCTCCATGCTGTTTCAAGATAAGGTAAATAATGTGGAATAAAATTTTCAACTGCTCTAAAATTTACAAATTCAAATGACCGTTTATTCCAGGAAAAGATCTGACTCTTAAATTTTAGGAATTAATGCTATTTCCTGCACTTGCTACACAAAACAGCATTCCCTTTTCCCTAAATGACTGCAGTTTATGTAATTAACTGCACTTACAGCTTCCTGTGGGTGAATGACTGAATCTCACATCATAATCCAGAGTTTTGTTTTTTTAAACCACTACTGCCAAATGCAGAAGGCAATAGAACTTGTTTCCACCTGCTCTGCAGTGACAGAGACCAAATCCATTTCAGCAATTAAAAAGTAGAAAGGAGACGTCACTCATTAGTGGAACCATGAATCTCTGGTGAAGTTGAAATCGGCCATTCCAAAGGGGAGGCTGTCACTTGCTAGAAATGTAGCTGAATATCTTGTTTGCTTACATCCTTCTCTACTTGCTTAGTGTTTTTACTCTATTGACCAAATTTTTTTAATGACCTTGGGAAATCAGTTTGAGGTAACATTTAGTATTTCAGCCATGCACGTTGCTGCACAAATAGTGGAAGGAAGGACTTGAATATTTTTCCTATTTCAATGGAAAATAATTGCTCAAAATTTTAGACTACTATCACCAATGTTCTGTTGTAACAACACAAGAAGATTAGCTGGTTTTCATAGTTCTAAATTCTTCAGACCTCTTTACCAATGTAGTACAACACTGATTATTAGTACCTTTTGAGAATTATTTCTTATATTCCAGTTTCATATTGTCTGAGGAATCTTGATTTTACCTTCCAGAAGCTCCACTTCCTATGATTTTCAACCAGCAACAGTAAGGTCCCAGAATCACAGAATCACTGAGTCACAGAATAGTAGGGGTTGGAAGGGATCTATAAAGATCATCTAGTCCAACTCCCCTGCTCAAGCAGGTCCACTTATTTCAGGTCACACAGGAATGCTTCCAGGTGGGCTTTGAAGACCTCCAGAGAAGGAGACTCCACACCATCCCTGGGCAGTCTGTGCCAGCACTCCCTCACCCTCACAGGAACACTTAAGTGGAACATTTTGTCTTCCAACTTTTGTCCATTATCCCTAGTCCTATCACTGGATGCTATAGAAAAATGTGTTGCCCCATCCTCTTGACATCCACCCTCCAAATACTTTTAAGTATTAATGAAGTTCCCCTTCAATCTCCTTTTCACGAAGCTGAAGATATGTCATCTGCAGTTTCCCCTCTTTTCATGTCCTACAGTCTGAAGAGGTTTAAATGCAAAACCTGAAATCTGAGATTCAAGTCTTACTGGCCTCTGCTAATAAATTTCCCTGTTATTGCCAAATTATTCTCGAAGGAAGCTAGTTAAACTCTGATCAGGGAGTTTATTGTTGTCATCAAATGAGTCAGGGAACAGCTCTGAAGCAGCATTGGCACAGTACTTGCTTTTGCACATCTTCAGCCTCACTAGTGCAGTAAAATGTGTATCTTATGCTTGTGAAGAAATGATATTTTGGAAAGGCAAGAGGAATTTTTGTCAGTAATTGCCACAGAGCATATGGCAATATCATGCTCAGTGATTAATATGGGGGACAAAATCAAGTGTTGGTCCAAGAAGAATTTCTCATTTAAGAGAAATGTTATTTTTGAACAGCTCTGTTTTGCCAGTGTCAACTTCTAGTGTTTAGAGAAAGTATATTGAAATTCATTAGCATGGACAGTTTTGATAGAGTTTTCCTAAATTTGAACCTCGTTAAATATAAGAAACAATATTGTTTAAATTCCCTGTAATAAAAAAAAATTAAAGTATTAATTATAAAATGGAGACATTACAATAGAAAATGTAAGCAGTGTGATAAAACATCCCTATACATGGGCATCTACTGTTTTAGAAGTTACTAAAATCAAAATAAAAAATGCTCCCAATAGTTTTGATGTGTGGTAAGATGACAATTACCTCTTTAATAACACACAATAAGTGTAAAAATAGCAAAAAAATGTATAAATTAAAAAGCACTTGAGTCATATTAAAGTATTGAACACTTCTAATAATACAGGAATATTAGTTGAAATCAATACTATTTTGTGGAAATATGTTTTAAGAACTCCAAGTAAATGAAAAAAGGAATGCTAGACCTCAATATATTTCAATAAGAGATTTGAAAATGCTTGTTTAATATATCTTCAATAGCAGTTACTTTTTTTCATAATGCCCAGCTATCTAGGGTGTCTTGTACTTTTCCCACTGTAAATCACATTAGCTGCAAATCTTGCTACTTTAATAAATTGTTTTTAAATTCTGGTTCATCTGTCAGCTTGGGAGCAGACTGTACTGAGGCTGGTCCCTAGGCGACTTTAATTATGTTTTTGATTCACATGATGGAAATTCTCAGCCATCAGATGCCACCTGCTATAATTTTTGTTTCCAGTCTTGTGAACTCTTGCTCAGGGCACCAAAGGAAACATTAACTGTCATATTTGTAAAGTGCATTATCTTAAAAGCTCTGCTGTTGTATTGCATTTACAAAGCCAGACCTAAGCTCCCAAGGCATAATATCAATTGTGTTTTGGTCAGTAATAACATCAAGAAGATTTTTTTTTCTGGACAACTAGCATAATCTTTATTTCAAGACTTTGGAAAATCTAGTTTCATTTTTCTCTTTTTCTCCTACTTACGAAATTGAATACCTAAGTCAAAATAAATGGTAAGAACAAAGCAATGATGTCAGGTTTGTGTAGGTTTTTTAAGAAATATTTATTTTTAAGTCAGTTGGTAGAGCTCTGGTCAAGTTATGTGGGGCATCTTCATCACACGACTTATTTTTTGTGAGTCCATGCGAATCATTAGCCAACAGGTGAAGTTTAAGTCCATTCACGTATGTGATCACCAACTAAAACATAGAGAAGGTAGATGGTCAATGCTAGCTGAGGTTGAAGATGAATATTCCTCCTTTAGTAACTGCTTAATATTTTTAATTTCTCTTTAGTTTTGATTTAGTGATTCACGTCTTTCAGAGGCATCTATTAACTCCAATGATTCTGTGTCCATAGTCCAGATCAGCTGAGAAATCCTGGCAACTTTAGCATCCTTACCTTAGCTTTTGGGTTATACAGTATTTGATGAGGATTTTAGCTACTCTCCCATTCGGACACTGTGCTTGCCAATTGATACTGAAATTAGTTGCTGTTTGTAAATTTTACCATCAGGTTCTTTGGTAAGCTTCCAAAGAAAAAGATTATTTCAGATACAATATAGAATACAATGCTTCCAGTAGTAGAAGTAGGTTTGAGCAGCTATTTTAAACAGTGCATCATTAGCAGAACTATCAATATATTGCTTCTGAAATATTCATTTCTCTGAATAACATGTGAAGTATTTGTTATACATTCATTTGTTTTTAAATGACAAACTCCTAGGGAAAAAAAAAAGTACAGAGAATCCTCTCAAGAGAGTACAGTTTGAAATCCATTTAATTCTCAAAATTTCTTTTTATATGTAAAAATTATAGGATGTATGGAGCTGATGAAAAACTGCTGTTCTCAATTTTACATTGTTCACTGTATTGTAAATCCATTGCTAAAAGAGGTGTAAATGTTTCGTGAATCCCAGATATAGAATTCACTTCAGAGCAATCTTTGAAATATTCCTGTTTGGAAGTTTGCTTAAACTCAAGCAACCACACTCTGTATTGGAGCGCTGGAGTATCCTTGTCTAATGGCTTATTAACAACCACCTGGGGACTCAGTACTATGAACAGCACTATATTAGCTTAGAGGGATTTTTTTTTTTTTTTCCCCATGTGTAGTTTAGATGTCATTTGCAGTTACTGTGCACTGCTGGTTTACTTCAAAAGAATGTTGATTGAGTCCTGAGGAAAAGATCGAGCTATGTGCATAAGAGGCAAAAGAATAAAGTACTGCTTTGCTGTTCTACTGAGATACATCTGTGCTGGTTGCCAAATGCTTATTCCTAGTTTGCATTCAAAACTGTTCCTTTTAGCCTGTACAGATAAGAACAAAGTCAGATCATTTTTGTTTAAATATTTGGTGTTTTTTTTAATAAAATAATTTTTTTAACGTATTGCTCTAATCTTTCTTAAGAGTCAGTAAAAGAAAAACTTTTTCATTTTATCTGGGAAGAGAGTAGCTTGTACAATCATGCTTGGTTTTTGAAAATACAGAACAGAATAAAATTATATCTCTTGAGAATAACTAAAAAGAAAAGGGTGCTTCACAGCCCTCCACGGATCACAGAGCATTTTGTTAGCTGTAGTGTTTAGCCTGTTTAAGCCTGTTGCAGGTGCCTTCAAAACAGCTCATGGCTAGGGTTGTTGGAGGTATCCCAAAACTTTGGATTCCTCAGTATTTGGGTTGTTTACATAAGCCCTTAACAACCTAAATATCAAATGTGTCCTCAATGACTTCCAAAAATTTGACTGCTTCAGATTGGCCACCAAATTATCAAAAGCACCAGAATTTGAAGCCTTATTTCCTATAATAAGTGTTCTAAAGGCTTTTTAACTGTTGTTTTACATTGTTTAGAAGTGGGGCTTTCTAGAAAAGAGAATGCATTCCATGCTGTTGCACATCAAATAGTTCTGTCACCAATATCAAGGACAGTTACAATGCTTTTGACCATACTACTAGTCAAGGCTGCTAGTGTGCAGACTGACATTCATGTGTTACACGTGCCCCAATGAAGTTATGTGGCTTCCAAGAATTCTCATTCTCATGTCACACACTTGTTTTTGTTGCTTCCAGAAATCATACGTAAAGTTTTAAAGAATAAATAGACTGAGGCTCTGCAGATTATGCTTCCTAGGCTAAGGTGTGTTT
Source organism: Urocolius indicus (assembly GCA_013401255.1). NCBI lineage: Eukaryota > Metazoa > Chordata > Aves > Coliiformes > Coliidae > Urocolius > Urocolius indicus. The sequence goes on from WBNH01004322.1 coordinate 59,601, forward strand.
AGGATAATCTTCACATGTTGCCTAACACTAGTGTTTGAAAAAAACCAAAGTTTATTTCTTCCGGAAATTATCCTTCTTAATTAACTCCAAAAAAAACAGACCCACTGAGAGGTCAGAAAATTTGTTTTTAAGAATATGACATAGTGACTATTAAAACCTAAGATAGCATAAGCTACATTCCCCAAAAACAATCGTATAGTTTAAAAGTTAAAACCTAGACCTGTGCAAAACAAAAATGAATGTGTCAAAGTCTTCACTGGCTTAAACTACAATAATATAAATGATTATTTAATTCATTTTTTATCTTATTTTCCTCTGAGTCATTTTATGCCTTATAGCATGTAACCACATTTAGGGACTTAAGAAGTCCTGATCAGTTTTCCCTCTTTTTGTGAGATCTACCAATTGTTCCATTCTTTGCAATTAAGTCTTTTTTTTAATTTTTTTTCATTCAAGTGTGAGTTTCCTTCAAAGGAACCTCTGTCTTTCAAGGTCTGACAAAACGTCCTCAGGACAATTTTCAGTAAATCATTGCAGCCTAGTTGCATAAGTAGGGCTTTAGAAATCAAACCTTAGGTACCTTGGCTTGAAAATAATAGGCTAGGAGTGAAAATACTTACGTTTCCATATCAACATACATTTGGAATCTGCTATTGGTATTTTTTCTGCTCTTACAAAGGAAAACAAAGGAAAACAAAAAATACACAAAAAAAAAACCCAAAAAACCCACCTAAATCGTAAGATTTTCTTACTGGAAATATTGTTCAGATTTTTATTCAGAAACTACTATATGTTAAGTACTTCAGATAATGGAAAAAAAAATCTGATTATAAATCAGAACATAAATTATGGCTCTAAAATGTGTTGAAGCATATTGTCCTAATAAATGATGACTTTAATGAAAAAAAAAAAGAAGATAAAGAACTTGAGGGCTTTATTTAGACCCAGTCTGTTATTGTAAATGATGCTTCCAATTTATTTATTTTTTAATAACCTCCAGCATTAGAAGATTGTTGTGATAAATGATTCATATCACTGCAATATACACCTTTTAAAATTTCCATATCTGGCAACGAATAGGCATTTCTTGAAGGCTTCAATAGTCTCCTTAGCCAGATAATGTGGCTGAAAGCTGCCTCATGATTAATTTCATCTAAATGTGGTAATTATCATACTTTGAAGTAATGCCTGCAAAACGTGCTTTCACAGAGAGTTAGTGGAAGCAGAGGATTAACCTAGAAACATTTCAGTTCAGAGCAGCATATCACCCAAATAGAAATGCATTTTCCTCTGAATTTTTCAAGACTTTTTATTAGACTACTTGGCAGTCAGTTACATTACTTTATCTCATATAAACTTCTTCATAGCAATTTGGAGAGCAACAGAAACTGAAGTGTTTTTGTATTGTTATCAGTAATGTGATAGTCTTGGTTTTGCAAGCTTCTTAGCTTGGCAGCTTATGCCCTGAAGAATTTCTTGTGTTAGTATAGGAGCACAATTATTTTCTCATTCATATATGTTGTGGACATAAGTACTATCCTGCCTATATTTTAGACACATTAAAATTTATTAGAGAGTTAGATGTTCATTACTACACAAACACCTATTGGAATAACTTCTACTACTACTCTGTGCATCTCTTTGCTTCCATCTCACAGGACCTCCATGAACCCTCTTAGTTATAAAGGTTAGACTAGCGAAAAAGGTACGTAAAGCCCCAAGTATGGTTATAAAATTGGCTAAATTTTGTACCCAGCTAAAAGCCTCAAGAATTATAATGGAGAGGGAAGATATCACTGAATATTTCTGCTCACCTGCATCTGCTTAGTAAAGACGGCAAATTGCTGAGCCATCAGGAAAAAAGCCCAACCCCTCCCCAAAAAAAGTGTCAAAAGACGCCATCTTAAGTGAAGACGAGACTGAATAGCTTAGCTAATTCTGTCTCATAGGCTGCCTATCCATGCTGTGCTTTGATATATCTGGATTAACTTTACTTAAATGAACCAGGAGAGATTTTGCCTGCTCTTACATGGTCCATACGTAGGACTGATTTTCTTCAGGTCCATAAGATATTCCCCATTGTCTCAGTTTTGGTAAATCATGTGTTCTCTTTTTCGCAAACAAAGAAATGCATTAGCCAGGAATTAAATTCAGCATTGGGAAAAGCTTGGAGAAATAGGATTCTTTCCTCCAGGCTGGACTGGAGGAATGGCTCAGACTCTTTTTAGCTGTAAATCTTTTGGTTGTTTTGGCATGTGGGAAACGTGGCTAGATGTTATATGGAACCTTCTGAACTAGACCTCAATTGTATAATTGTCAACAACTGTAGGAAGACAATGCCTTTCATTACATGTCTATATACTGAAGCTACTAGTGCATCTTTCTTTTTCTTTTTTTGCAACCTGATGATGTGCACGTGGTGAGAAACCATAGCTCAGCTAGTACACGTAAGCTATGGTAACTCAATCACATGTTGAATCTAACAAATTATTGTACAGAAATGAAACAAAAAAATGTCCACATACACACAGGTTCTGTTGCATTTACATTTAAGGTTAAATTAGTGCAAGTGTACCGTGAAACAAACAAAAGTGAACTGATTCAGTTCATCATCCAAATGCACTTTACAGCAAAGAAGCTGTTTCACATCTAAAGCACACGTTACAATTTTCTATCTAACTATATCCTTCTTAACTTTGTTTTTATCCATGTTTTATTTGTTTGTTTTTTATCTTACAGATAAAAAAGAAGCTGGCGTGACCAAAGGACTCAAAAGTAAGGAATTACTGTGCCATAGATTATGATCTCTTTTATATGTCATGTAGTATCAAACAGCATGTTTCAATAATCCAAAATATGGACTACGCTGTTCATAACTGAAAAATGACATGTTTAGAGACTTCTGTTGCCTCCTACTTTCTAAATCCCTTCTTATCTGACTTCTAATTCCACACTTCTCTGACAGTTTTTTCTTGTCCTCTTTTCTATCACTATCTTCAAAAACAAAGATTTCATAGTGAAGGAAATGTCGAATGAGGTCTCAATGCAATGTGCAATTAGTGGCAGCAATTTTGGTAAATGAGCTGGGAAGACTGAGAGTCAAAAATGCTGTGGACCACCAAACTTGACTATCTAGTTATTTCAGATTGAGACATGGAGACTTCTTGAGGCAGAAGAGAGGTACAGAAGCTGGTCTCTTCCACAGAAGTAACCAAAAAATGCTCTGAGAATATGGTATTGTTAACAAGGATATTCTTACACCTTTGCTTTCTATAAATTTGCAAAAATTAATGTTTCCACACAGTAAGGGTATTAAGACAGTTTCACTGGTAAGACTCCATCTGCTCAGATCTGTTCTGAAAGTTTGATATATAAGAAAAAATAGGAAAATTATGCAGCTTCAAAATCTCATTCAAGTTTATGATTCAAAAACACACTGTCTCCTATGTCCAAATATGAACTTTCCCAACCTTTGTGTTAAAATAATCCTCTGACAATCTCAGTATTGCAGGTATTTATTAAAAGATTTCTTTTGGCAATCAAGAAAAACTTTTACAGTGGTTTTGTAGTTGATTTTTGCAGAAATGTTGAACAAAATATTCAATAGACTTACTCTACCTAATATCCTGTTTAGTGACATAATTTCCTGTTTGCAAACAAGGCTTAAAGAATCTATTGATTTGGGGACTATTTTGCTTATAGAACTCCCCAGTAACTGTCACAGCAAAAGTTACCAGTTCTGATGGATTCAATACACTGCATGAAATTTTCTGCTCAAACTTGTTCATGTAGAGATACAGAGTCATTAGCACTGAAGGAATTTGTAAGTTATAAACTAAAATGCATAATCTAACTAAAGAAACTTTAAAACACTTGGAACTTTTGCTTCAATGCTGCTGAAAAATTAAAAAAATAAATATATTGCAGAAATTTTTAGTCAAACATGTCCTTAGGGGATTTTTCATCAATATTATTTAATTGCTTAGAAATTAAATTAATTCAAATTAAATTAAAATCTTGGTATAAAAAAAAAAAAAAAACTTACCTTAATTTGTTTTCATAGATGTTCCTAACAAAATGTTTTTCAAAGTCTTACTGGCCAGTAAGCTCTAGCTGAGAGCCCAAAAGTGAATAAATGCAGGAGTCCTGCAGTTTTGTTTTAAGTCCGTCTTGTCACTTGTAGAATATGTATGTTGAATTGTCTGCTTCTTCTGCAAGAATAGGCACTTAGGAAAGTAATTCTTCTTGAAGGTCTTCTACCTATTTCCCTGAAGGAAGGGTGAATACCCCAAGTAATTACAATGCTGTGATAATAGCTAAGTTAGGATATAATTATTCACTGCAGGCTTTTAAATAGATTGAAACAAAACAATCCCACACATGCACACTATATTTTGTTTTCATTCTGTTTCACAAGACAATCTGATGCATCTTTTATGAACTCAAAAGATTGGAGGGGAAGGATTCAAAATTACATTCTTGATTTTGTCATATTGTTTTTCTTTTTAATAACACAGTGACAGATGTGAAGGATTAACTAACTTTTTTTGCATTCTGTAATTGTGATTAAAATGATTAATTATTTCCTCTAACAATATAAAAATTTGAATTTTAAGTTAGACAATCCTCTAGTTGATTTTTTAGGAAATTAAAATCAGGAAATTCGGCGAACTTTAGGTAATGTATATTTGTTAAATTACCATGGTGTAACTACCATCATTTAAATCTGTTTTAGTAGTTCCAGAGGATAAAAGTGATTAACTATATAATAATCCAGTAGGCTAGTAAGATTCTTCTATTTAGGACTGAAATTGTCCAAATCTCTCTGAGGATGTCCATCATTTGGACTCTCATTCTGCAAGGAAATACTCTGCCTCAGTAAAGAGAGGACAATGCGTATGTTTCATGAAAAGACCAAGACAGAAGAACTACAGTTAAGCTGCTTGAGAGGGCCTATTTCTCTGCTAAAATAGTCCAGCAGTTCCTCTTTCAAATGCAGGATCAAACATGAAGTTGTCCTCCTAATGCTCTTCCATTCCCAGTATGGAGATTCCTGGTGTGGATGTATCTGTGAATGTACTTTGTATAAGTAGCTTGATTCCATCTTTTCTCATCAGAGACATCCAGTTTAGGGTAAAAGATGCCATCCTAGAATCATAGAATTATTTAGTTTGAAAAAGACCTTTAAGACCATTCAGTCCAACCACTAACCTAGCACCACCAAGTCCACTGCTAAACCACATCCCTAAGCACCACATCTGCATACCTGCAAAGAATTTTGATTCAACCTCTTCTCTGGGCAGCCTCTTGCAATGCTTGACAACATCTTTTCATGAAAATATTTTTTTTTCCAAATATCTAATCTAAACATCCTCTGGTGCAACTTGACCCTGAATAGCTGTGAGATCTCAAGAAACATCACTGTTGAATTCACTGCAGTAAATCTTTGCCAACTGTGTAGGGCGGTTCTGGACCTTCTGATCTTATAGCTGCAAGATCAAATACAGAGGCTCCCAGCCCGTAGCTGCTGCCTGAGCAGTGAGGCCATGCTCAAACCTTTCCTGTACATAAGTACATGCTTTGCTCTGTTTTGCTAATATATATTGAAAAGCTAAAATAATTCAGTGTCTAACCACAAGAGTTTACTAGCCTTGCATCTGACTACCTTTATGTTTACTGAAGGCAATTCAAGTATTTTCTCTTTGAGTAAGCCTTTTGCCTAACTCTTCAGTGAAAATATTGCTACAGTCTGTACCTCATTAGAAACCTTTTCTCAGATTTCTGTTTTTTTAAGATACAACACTTTGTAGTAATTGGTTTATGTTATTCTCTTTTTTTTTTTTTTTAAAGAGTCAGAGAAAGTTCCTGCAGCCAAACCTGCCACCAAAAAAGCAGCAGCACCAGGTAAAGGAGTAAAATGTTTGCATTCAGTGCATTTCTTGCATTCTTGAACCAGTTTATTGCATTGTAGCACCATCTGCTGGATTATACAAAGGCCACTATTTAGGGATTTTCTGTCTGTCTGTTATAAATTATTAGGGTAATTTGTGTGTAAAACCTTGTTAAGAACAAAAGCATTTTGCATTGATCACTGATGTTATGATTTCTTCTTGTCCTTCCATGGCAGCGATGAGGTAGCAATAGTAGACAATTCTACAGGGACTGAGATCAAAAAAATGAAACTGAATGTATGGACTGATTTTAAAAGTAACAATTATAGAAGTTAGTTTCCATGTGAAGCTATATTTGAGCCCTTCCAGAAGACAATCTGATAATTCAAAGTGTTTGTACTACAGTAGGTTTTACAAAAATAGAGCTCATAGTCCTGCCCAGGTGCAGGACTCTGCACCTGTCCTTGTTGAACCTCATGAGGTTTCTCTCTGCCCAACTCTGAACGGTTGGAACTCAAGTCATCAGAACCCAGAGGGTGGTGATCGGTGACACAGAATAGAGTTGGAGGCCTGTGGCCAGTGGAGTTCCCACAGGGATCAGTTCTGGGGCCATTCTTGTTCAACATCTTCATCAACCACCTGGATGAAGGGACGGAGTGTACCCTCAGCAAGTTGGCTGATGACATCAAACTGGGAGGACTGACTAATTCCCCAGAAGGCTGTGCTGCCATTCAGTAGGATCTTGGCTGGCTTGAGATAAACCAAGAATTTTTTTTTAAACAAAATAAGAGCACAAATTCATATATAACAAAGACTGGTTTGTAAAAACCTATATTCTTTATGGATTTCTGACCTCTTCTGCTTCAAAGCCATCTTAAAAAATGTCACATTACATTTCTGCTTAATTTAATAAAACCCAATATAATGAAAATTCAATATGATGGATATCAATCTAAATAATTGGAATATTTGCAAATCTACTACATTTTAAATTAGTTGACAGGAAAACCACAGTAAATCCTATGTGACCAAAATAAAATAATATTACTCTTAACACTCTAAAGTAGACTATCCAATGTTGCATCAGTCTTTGTGCTGTTGAGCTGTGCCTGGTGCTGGTATCACAGGAGGAGTCAGTCCACTCCTTCTTCTGCTTCTTGCCTCCAGGTGATCCCACATTATGTGGCTATATGGATCTGGAATCTTTTTGTTTTTTCTTCTTTTTTTTTTTAAAGATTGTTTTCTGTCTGTCTTCCTCTAATTCAGACCTTTTCAGTGATCTATCTCAGAGATGTCTTGTACCAAATAAGGGAATAATAACTTGCATCACTAGGGGAGATTGGGAATTGGTCAATACAAGCCAGGAACATCTTCAGTTGCCTCTACCACAAAAGGACTTGCAGCCTGGGATTACAATCAATACAGACTATCGTAGGCATCTTGTTCAGCTGTGTGATGTACTGTGTGAAGCTGACATAAGACGTGTCATTTCTTTACTGATGCTCTCAGTCCCTGTCTGCTGTGTTTTTTTGACACTGTGTTCAGTTGTTCTAACACAACTGGAATAACAGTGTAAACCACACCATTGCCATGGCTTAAAGCTAAAAACTGTCCTAGAAATGTGTGTGTGTGTGTTTGTCGCCGAGTGTTCAGTCTGGATCATTTCAGTAAATCTGGCCCCACAAACATTTATTTCCATGTTACTGATAATTTCTTAAAGCAGCTTCCTTGCCAAAGTGTCTTGTACAGCTAGACCCTTAGATGTCTTAGCAGTTCACTGCAGAAATCCTTATGTTAAAACCATATGCTTATAATTAATTCATTCCACCTGCTTGCATACAATATTTGTGTTCATTTTTGAAAAATATTCCAATGAGTCTGCTTGTTGGCAAGAATAGTGATGACAGTAGTCTGCTCTAAGATAAGAAAAAAGTAAAAATTGGCATGGCTTCTTATGGAAAAATAAAACACATTTCTAAACATCTACTTTGCCTTAAGGGTAATAAAGAGCACTAGGCTTTGACTTCAAAATTGTTGTTTCCCTTCCCCATATGGTACTGTTCTCTGAAAATTTTCACCCAGATTAACTCACCATAGCAAACTACTAAATATGCTTGTTTGGCAACATCATAACTAGACTGCTTCCTATTAGCACAGTAAATTAAATATTTTATTCAATTTCATATTTCATTTTCTCCCACATATCTTATGACATCACAACTTGTACCCCACAATGCCTAAAGCTGAAGGTTTAGTCTGAGTAACAGACTGAACAGACTGAAAGGACAACTGGTCATCTTCTAGTGCTTCTACATTACATATATTCCTGATCTTAATGTCAGTGGTGAAGAAAACCTTGCCTAAACACTGTGCACTGTTTTTATCTCCATATATCTATATGGAGAAGGCAAAGAAAGTTAATGTGGAACTCTGAAGACTATGAGACCTTCTGCATCTGAGAACAGATGGCAGGTCTAGGAAATAAGCCTCAGTAAATATCTGTTACTTGATTTTCTAATTACCTCTTTGGCAGCCATCTGAAACTGGTCTGGAGAGTGTAGTATTAGACTTTCAAGCACCACAGTTTCATAGATACATGCAAGTGATGCTATTCTGATGGCAGAAAGCAATGTTCAAGATATTCCTAGACACTAGTTACACTGTGTTATGGTGTCCCAGTACCAAACCCCACTGTCATTTCCTTTTGTCATGGAACATCACCTCTCCAGCTGTGCCAGAATGATAGATCTGAGAGTGACCTAGCCTTACAAAATAGTAGTCTATCTTTTTTCTCTGAGGAGGGGAGCAGTTTTTGTTCACAGAACTTCCTCGGTCACTCCACATGTGCTGGCCTGAAAGTGTTCTCTGGAGGGTTTTTCAGAGACAGAGATGTAGGTGCTTGGCACTTGCTTTGTCCTGCCATCCTCTGGCAGGTCAGGTGGTTGAGAGGGGAAACATCCCCCTCGTCCTCTCCCCATAGTCTGACCTGGAAAGAGCTCTCACACCACGACATGTATCACACCCCACAGCTATTACCAACTCTGCGTTGTGTCAGCAGTGACACGTCACACCTAAGCTTGATAAGTTTGCTGGGTCTGTTTTGGTGCCATGAGAAAAGCAAGCACCTGGCAGGGAAGGGAGAAAAGGATCAAACACACATCCAGCTTTTGCAACCAAATTACCAGAAGGGTGACTGGATTTGCCGGCAGTCAGCATAGAGCCTCAATGCCACTGTGACCTGCATGCTCCCTTAGCTGAGAGTCACAGAATCACAGTATCACAGAATGGTAGGGGTTGGAAGAGACCTATAAAGATCATCTAGTCCAACCCTCCTGCTCAAGTAGGTCCACTTAGATCAGGTCACTCAGGAACACGTCCAGCCAGGTTTCAAAAACCTCCAGAGAAGGAGACTCCACATCCTCCCTGGGCAACCTGTGCCAGGGCTCCCTCATCCTCACAGTAAAGAAATATTTTCTCAAGTTGAAGGGGAACTTTTTGTGTTCCAGATTTTGTACGTTACCCCTAGTCCTGTCACTAAACACTACAGAAAAAAGTGCCATCCCATCCTCTTGACATATATCTTTTAAATACTTGTAAGTAATTAATGATGTTCCCCCTCAGTCTCCTCTTCTCTAGACTAAACAGCTTCAGTTCCCACAGCCTTTCCTAGTAAGAAAAATGCTCAGGTCCTTTAATCATCTTGGTGGTCCTGCGTTGGACTCCATCCAGATATTTCCTGTCTCTCTTGAATTGGAGAGCTGAGAACTGCACACAGGACTCCAGATGAGGCGTCACCAGGGCAGAGGAGAGGGGGAGCAGAACCTCCCTTGACCTGCTGGCCACATTCTTCTTGATGCTGGCTCATGGTTAGTTTATTATCCACCAGCACTCCCAGGTCAATGTCTGCAGAGCTGCTCTTCAGCAGTTCAACCTGCAGCCTGTACTGGTGCATGGAGTTGTTCCTGCCCAGGTGCAGGACTCTGCACTTGTCCTTGTTGAACCTCATGAGGTTCCTCTCTGCCCAAATCTCAGGCCAGTTAAATGGCAGCACAGCCTTCTGGGGAATCAACCAGTCCTCGTGGTCTGGAGTCATCAGAGAACTTGCTGAGGGTTCACTCTGTCCCCTTGTCCCCTTGTCCAGGTCGTTGCTGAAGATATTGAACAAGACTGGCCCCAGAACCAACCCTAGTGGAACCCTAGTGGCCACGGGCTTTCAACTCAGTTCTGTGCTATTGTTCACCACCCCCTAGGCTCTATCATTGAGTCAACTCTCAATCCACCTCACTGTCCACTCATCCAAGCCACACTGCCTGAGCTTTCTGATGAGCATGTTACGGGAGACAGTGTCAAAAGCCTTGCTGAAGCCAAAGTAGATGACACTCACCAATCTCCTGTCCTCTAGCCAGACAGATATACTCTTATAGAAGATTGGTCAAGCAGAATCTCCCCTTGGTGAATCCATGTTGACTCCCCGATAACCATCTGTTCCTGGAAGTGAGGCTGACCACCATGTAGTGCCTTTTTTTTGAAGACTGGAGTAACACTGGCCATCCTCTAGCCCTCAGACAACTTACCAATCCTCACTATATTTTGAAAATTATGGAGAATGTCTTAGCAATAACATCAGCCAGCTCCCTCAGCATTCGTGGGTGCATCCCATCAGATCCCATAAATCTGGAGTTAAGCTTGGTACAAGGGTGTTAAGCTTGCCCAACAGGTCTCTAACCTCATCCTCATCCACCAAGTGAAAGCCTTCCATTCCCCAGACTACTCTACTATCCTCCAGGGACTGGGCTTTCCAAGGACCAGGCTTGGCAGAGAAGACTGAGGCAAAAAAGACATTCAGTAGTTCTGCCTTCTCTGCATCCTCCATTACCAGGGCACCCTCTTTGTTCATCAGTGGCTTCACATTCTCCCTAATCTTCCTTTTGCTGATGATGTATTTGAAAATGCCTTTTACTTCCCTTGCCAGTTTTAATTCCAAAAGGGCTTTGTCCTTCTTGGTTTTGTCTGTGCATACTATGGCAATGTTCCCATACTCTTCCCAAGCAACCAGGCCCTTTTTCCACCTTACATAGATTTCTCTCTTCTCCTTGAGTAGATCCAGTAGTTTCTGATTTTCTACTTGTGGGGTCACACCAATCTTGGACTTGGAGGAAGTGGTGCTCAAAGATCAACCAGCTCTCTTGAGTACTCCAACTATCTAGAATCCTATCTCATGAGATTCCTCCAAGCATGTCTCTGAAGAGGCCAAAGTCAGCTCACCTGAAGACCAGGATCACAACCTGATTCAGTGTCCTGCCTCTTCCACAGAGGACCTTGAACTTCACCATTTCATGGTCACTGCAGCCAAGGTTGCCTCCAACTTTCACATCCTCAACCAGACCTTCTTTATTTGTTAGCACAAGGTTCAGCACAACTCCTCTCCTTGTTGGTTCCTTGGCCTCATCGAGGATGTCAAGAGTTTGCCTGTGGCACTTCATCATAGAATCATAGAATGGTAGAGTTGGAAGAGACCTTTAGAGATAATCTAATCTAATCCCCCTGTAGAAGCAGCTTCACCTAGATCAGGTCACATAGGAACATGTCCAGGCAGGTCTTGAAGACCTCCAAGGAAGGAGACTCCACAACTCCTCTAGGCAATCTGTGCCAGGGCTCCCTTACCCTCACAGTAAAATAGGTTTTTCTTATAATAAAGTGGAACTTTTTATGTTCCAGCTTCATGCCATTACCCCTTGTCCTGTTGTTAACTACTACAGAAAAAAGGGATGCCCCAACCTCCTGACACCCATTATCAGGGTTTATTTTCTGCATTTACAGTTGAACTCTTCCGGGAAAAAAATATTATTGCATGCATAAGGATAGGCTTTGCAGTTTATTTCCAAACAAAATAAATCTTCACTCAGCTAGCACATGTTTATGCAAATGAAAATGAAAATAATGAAACCCTACCTATACTTATCCTACTTCTCAGAGTCCTTGGATTTACATCCAGAATCATTCTGTACTCTTTTTGAATCACAGAAGCTTTCTTCTTGGTCCAGGTTAGCATAATTCTTCCTCTCTGCCACATTAACTCTTTGGATAGTTAAGTATCATATCTTCTCTGATATTAATTTCCTTTCTGGTTTTAAAGAGGGAGTTAGAAGCTTGTCTGGTTTTGCATAGTAGGTGGAAATTATCTGATCTTAGTCCCCAGAAAGACAGGAGAAACTGAATCTTGGTCCTCACCTCTTTGTCCCATGGAGCTTCCGCTAGGCTTAAGGAAGTCTCACAGACGACACTGCTCCTGATCTGCCAGGAATGCACTGTACCCTCAGCAGCCAAAATCTTGTTGCTGGTGCAGTAGTCCATCACTCAGATGTCTTCTTCATATCTGCAGGAATCTATTATGTGGATGGAGACTAATTCCACAAATTGTTCTAACCTACTGGCATTTTCATGCCAGCTCACGTATGAGAAAATATTGCAGATTAGGAGGTCTTAAAATGCCCACAGGATTATGTAAACTGGATCATTATCTAACTCTGAATAGGAAAAGAAAATTGAATTCTTGACTTATATTACAATATATGCCTTCAAAGGGGAAGAATCTTCTAATGTTAGAAGATTTTTACTTATGACCTAGAATTCCTTACCTACAGGATTTATTTAAAAGGAACATGAAACCATTTATTTTATGCTAAGCTTTCTAATTGAAACACATATTTTATTCACAAATTTTTAAAATCTTTTTCATTAAATGGCTTAGAATTCAGGATATATTTTTTAATTTTGCTAGGATACCGAAATGCCCGGTCTCATAGCCTGGCCTACTACTATTGCATTTATACATTCCTTGCAGTATCCTCTGTTTTGGAGTGATATAAACTTAAAATAAATTCCTATAGTTCCTTTCACACTATGATGAACTGTGAAGACACTTGTACTAAAAATGCAGCTTTATTTCTTTTTTATTACTAGATATAATTAAATACCATAATCCAGTCTATGCAATGCAGCATAGACTAACACAAAAATGGCATTACTTTAAGAACAAGGTAGGGGGAGCAAGTAAACTACAAAAAAGAACTTTTTTACCACATTAAAGTAACAACAAGGAGGATAAAAGAGGGTCAAATTTAAATGGTATTTAAATACCAATCAGAGCTAAAATTATTATTTAAGTGTCCATTCTTTACAGTAAAGGCATTTTAAGGTGTTTTGTTGTGAAGCTGGCAATCTTTCATAGTCTTGAAGTTTTTTCATGATTTAAGTACACTTTTGGCAAGAATTGGGCTCAATTTCAGCAAGGCACTTAAATCTTTAACTCCGTCTTGAGTCAGCAGTGTTAAATTGCATGCTTAAGCTTTATTGGATCCAGACGATCACATACACTGTGTATATGATTACCTTCCCAAGCATTAGTCTTCTGGAAGTGCTATCACCATTGCTTTGCTACAAAGGCAATAAATGGCCCACATTTTGATCATTACAAAAGGCACTTGATTTTCAGGGGATCAATGGTGTAGACTAGAGATTTCTATACCATGTATTGCTATATTATATCTACAATTTACTATGCTCTTGAATATGACACTGATATACAGAGAACAAATGGAAACACAATTTGCTTCACTATATTGCTTCTTAAATATTGTCTCACTTTGACATATAGGTCTACATCAACTGTGGCTTTGAAAGCTTCTGTATCAAGAAGTTGTAGTTCAGTATCATAACAGCACCACTTTAAACTGCAGTGTCACAAATAATATGATGAGCTTTCCTCTTCTGTAACAGCTGCTTGGAGTGCCCAATTTTGGAGCTTTAAGAAACAGTTATTCCTGGGGATTTTTCGTGCTTACAGCAGACTCCTCTCAGGATTTTATTGACTGCCTGAGCTGCATGCTTCCAGTGCCCTCTATCACTGTCCTCTGTCATCATGTTGTTCCTGTAAATATCTTCTGAAGAAGTTGTCCTGAATTATGGCAGTCAAAGAGACCTTTGAAAACATTTAACCACATAGTCTTTGACTTGTGCTTTGAGACCAAATATAAACCAACTTTTGCTCACTGTCTCATTCTACACTACTCCTTTAAGCTGACATCAGTACTCCAGCTGTAAGTCGGGTGCTACAGTTAGAGATCCTATTCTAAGTTCATTAACTTTGAAATAAATTTATTCCTTTAGAATTTCATTACATTAATTTCTAGGGTCTATTGATTTTGTTAGTCAGCTAATTTAATATCCACATCATGTTTGCCTAATGGCAAGCAAAATGGAACTAGTACCGTAGTGATTTGGTACATCAGCTTTGAACACAAGCAATGCCCTTGCCAGACCTGAAGGATTAGCCTAACTTTCTTTTTAAGAATTCTAAATTCCATTGGGAAATTGGGCATCTGTGATCTATAAATACACCTACGCTGTGTCTTGGTTCTGCTTCTTCTGATTGGAAACCAGAAAATCCACACATTCCTCTTCTCATATGGCAAAAGTGATGACAGTATTGTTTTCCTATGAGAGATGAAAAACACTCTACATTTACAGAAGTATGTGCTTCAAGAGTGTTGACTTAAGCAATTAATTTGTTTACACGTTTTGAGTCCTTGGGGAGTTTTTTTTACTCTGAGAGGAGCTTTGGAAATTTGGTAAGACAGACATCAGAAGTCTGTGGGGTTTCCATTTTCTCCTTATCGTGGTTACTTTTCATTATCCCAACTCTTGCAGGAACTAATAGCATTTCAGGCTCTGAAGAAGATAAAGTACCTGTCTTTTTTTCTGAGAGACAGCTTTGTTTTTAGGCCTTGTTATAATTATACTGGAGCATTGTGGAAGGAAGGTGCTTTCTTTCCCCCTGAACTGATACAACCTGATATGCTAAAAAGAGCTGATAGACTTTCTGCCTACTCAAGTATTCAAGGACAAATTCTATCAATTTCAAAGAAGGATTTGAAATGTAAGAATGGCCTCCACCTTCTAAGATACACATTCTAGGGACAGTGCTTAATGTATTTGCTTCAACGCTTTTTTTTTTTTTTTTTTAGAAAAGATGTGCTAGAATTGAATGAAGTTTTCTAGTAATCTTTATTCAAGTATTCTACAGAATACAGAAGACCATGTAGTATTTCAATTATTGTAACATCAAGATGGCTTTTTTTTTTTTCGATCGTGCACACTTGTGGAAAAGGCAGAACCTGTTGACACCTTTAAAAGATAAAAAGGTGTTTACCAAGGTATGAATAGTCTAACATCTTCCTCATAGTTACTTTGACAGTAAAAATGATATATGATCATATAGGAGGATTTTGAAAACACAAGTGTCTAGCTTGCATTTGATGGAAATTACCATATTCACCCAAAACTTAGGGACCTTGACCAGTTCGATGGTGGTATCCTAGTAGTATCTTCCTCTCCAAGCACCAGTCATGCATCTAAACTTATGCAGGAGCTATATTAAACAAGTAATGGGCTGTATTAAAATGAAGCTAAGGCAACTAGTGGAAGTAAGTGTTTGGATATGAGGCAGCATTTCGATCTCCTGCCTTCCAAATATTTATTTACTTTGTTAAGCGAAATCACCACTGATGAAAATCTTAATTCTCTGGAAAAAAAAAAAACAAAAAAAAAATTCTTATTCAGGGACCCTGAGAGGTTCCTCAGTGGTGAAGACTTCCATTCTCAGTTTTGATGCTGTTGCTTTTCCACCTGTGAAGAAAAGCCCTGTATTCAATAGATTGGACTGAAAAATTTTTTGTTTCAGCCAGACCTCTTTTGTCTCCTTTGCACAATATTTTTCCTACATATTTCCTGACATAGTAGCAGATTTCTAATACAGAGATATCAATACAGAGAACTTCACAAAAATCCATCAGAAAAAACTGTTATTTATGCTACTTAAAAGATGTTCATTTTTAGAGAAGCATGTATATGCGTGGCATGATCTCACCAAGTATGGGATTTGTTTTCTGTATTCTTATTCCAGAAAGAAATGAGTTTGTCCAGTTCATTATCTTTATAAATACAAGTATATGGCAATGAGTAGAATTGCCATAAGTAAAATTCTCATAAGTAGAATACAATCAAATTCAGCAGAACAAGTACTTCTTGGAAGCATGAAAAGTGGAGAAAAAAATAGTATGCAAAACTTTCTTACAATGGTCTAATGATGTGATGGAGCTCATATTGCAATCTTTACTTTCAACAGAAGAGACTAAAGGAACCTTCCCTGTATCTAGCTGTTTATGTTCATGATATTCTTAATTAAAGTGTATCTTGGAGAGCTTTACTATCTTTCCTCATTTGGTTTTAATTAACCAGCACAATATGAAGATCAGAGAAGATAAATGACAGGCATGTAGGCTATACAAATTAGAATGGGATATCAACTGTTCTCTCTTGATGGATGGCAGAGGTTCACACTTTGTGACTATCCATCCTGGCAGTAAAGACTAAAGAGAATCACAGCAAGTGTGCCAGCCTAGATGCTTTTCAGCATTGTTTGTGCTTTCGGGAGGAGTGTAGATTAGGGAACAGTTGCAGAGGCAGTTTCAGGTTCTTTCTGTCTCTCACCTGCTCTAAGGGAGTCTAAGAGTATGTCACTAGTAATGAAACAAATAATACATTGATATGGTTTTATGGGCACATTATACATAACTTCACTGATTTTCACAGAAAGGAAAAGCCATTTGTTCAAGGTATCACAGCTTATAAAGATGTTGAAATGTCAATCTAAATCAAATCTCAATTCCATACATGATAGAAAAATAAAGTATTACCAGCAAGTTTCTTGAATAAAAACATGCTGAACAGTCTCATATATACACAAAAATAGTTAAACATAAAAAGAATGAAAAATGTCATGGCAAAGGCCTAACATATCTACAGTTGGCAATATCTTTTAATGTGTCATTCTTTTAATCACTATATAACGTGTCATACTTTTCACTATTTCATAATTTTTAAAAAAAGGAAAATCATAGAATCAAGAAAGAAAAGAAATTGAGATCAAGAAATCATAACTTGTAAATAAAGGAAAGATATGTGTCTGGACTTTCCTGAAATTTATGGATCATGTCATGAAAGATTTCAGTTAATTCCCTTAAAATATCAGAGCAGGAATCACCTGACACTTCCTATCATGTCAGATTTCCCCAGAAATGTTTGATATCAAATTCTCTTATTAATTTTATTTAAGGAAAATATTTTATTCTACACGCTTTTGGAAGTAAAACCATTAAAAAAGCTCTATGGAACTTCCTTAATGTTTGAAGTTTCGAAAAACAGGGAAAAAAGAAGCTAAATAGATGGAAAATTTTATACTTTTCAAAAACTTTTGCTGAGTATTGTTAATGTCATACTGTTCCCTAATCTCATGACAGCTGATGGATCTCAGAATGAGAGAAAAATAATTGCCTCAGAACCAATAAATTCATAATTACATTTCCTTCAGTTTCCAGGAAGCTGTTCATAGCAATAGCAAAACAGAAAACCCCAAGAAACCAATCAAAATTCTCATTTTACAGACTGAATCCTAAAATATCTCTATGAAATTGAATCCTCTGAAGAGCACTTGGGCTACACAAAACCCAAGCTGCAGCTGTTGTTATGATTAAGCTCATTGAGTCAGACAAACTACTGAGCCCCAAACTTCTGTCCTCACACTTTTTGCTATATTTCTCTTCCTTGACCTATACATGAGTTGCCACCCAAGGTATGATGCCATCAAGAAAACATAATATTTATTTAGGAAATGAACTATTTAATATTTACTACCTCTCTCACTCTGTCACTTTTCCATATTGCTGAGAAAATCATATCTCTGACTCATTGCTTTTATGACATCAACCTGCACTATGACCATTTCCACTGAATCTCACCTCATATACAATGTGACTATGAAGCACTTATGATATTTTAAATATGTACATGCCATATAATCAATATATTAAAATGTGCTTTATGTAACCATATTAAAGCTAGGTCCCTGATTTTGGCCAACTAATCTTGGTGCTTTAAAGTATACATTTTAGCTGAAAGATAGTGCTTATGAAATGATGATGAAATTCCATCAGTATGTTTTGGCTAAAAATAGAAAAATAAAAGTCCAATATTTATTCATAAGAACTCAGAGTAAAATTTTATTTTTGAAATTACATTTTTCTTTAAAATATGTATAATCTGGCTCCTCAGATATGTTTAAAAACTCAGACCAAAATGAATATTTAATTCCAGATAGAACTACATGCATTGTTCAATGTAATCTTACTGTGAGTGGGAGTACAGAGCAACAATATACTTTGTTTAAAACTTAGCAGCTGTGGGGTTTTTTTCCCCATATTTCAGATCAGCCTGCCCTTTCTAATAGAATTTGTTTTTGTAGCTGTGCGTGGAGTACACCTTTTTTATATGTCCACTGTGTATACAGCATTAATATTTATTATTAATTAATATTTAATGGTAACATTAAACATATTGACATTATTGGTCAATGTATTTCATTTTCTATTGGCAGTTCTTGTTACTTTTTGCTTATTCAGTTCAAAGAAATCTCAAATTTAAGGCTAGGCTTGCTTTTAGTAAGACTACAACATTGAGAATCACTTTGAACATGGAACTTTTTATCTCTTGATTCTAGAGTGGAAGTTGTTTAAACATTAATCTTCCTCAACTGCATACCACAGCATTAATACAAATATACCCTGTAAAAAAGCATAAAGAAATCATAACCATCAGATACTGGTGACAAGCATGTCTTTAATACTGTTAAATTTAAGTCATGTTCTTGTGTAAATCCAAGCCTGCACAACAGACCCTTTCTTTATGCTGCTTAAAAGCATCTGCAGACATCATCTGCAGAGAGTAAAATTTTATCTATTTTTTGCTGCTGTGAGCATCAGCAATAGCTGGTAGATCACACTTAGTTTCTGACATGAGTTCAGTCTCTCCCTCTTCCCCTTGGTAGGCTACCTGTTCTTTCTCTAAGAGGGTTTTGAGGGACATCCTGGCAAGATGGAAGGAGTTACAGAAACTATCATAAAAAATTTGCAAATCCCAGACATAGCTTTACTGAGGGTGCACAGTTTAGGTGGGTAAATCTTTTCAACTTCAGATTCTAGATCCTGTTTTAGTGACTAGCTTCTGTGAGCTCTGGCTCCCACACAATGCATATTCCTGTAAAAAAGGCCAGGACCTCCTCCCCGTATCTCATGTCTGTAGAGCAGCGGCAGATGGACTATATACTTAGTTTATTCTCCAGTCTTTCTACCAAAGAAAGGTAATGACCATATCACAAGTGTCCTGAGGCACATAGAGCTGGTTCACAGGCTTCCGTTTAGACCATTCTGAAGTAAAGCTGCAGATAATTTAACCTACACTGTTTGTAGTTTCCTTTTAGCACATCATTATAAGAGTTAAATCCTTTGGTATCTGTTTTGAATCATTACTTTGACTCTGTTTGCACAGTGTGAAAACCACTGAAGGGACTGATGACAACTGTAAAGGTTTTATTTTGACATGAAAGAAGGCAGGGAAGGGATTACCTAAACTGAGAGTCCAAAGGAATGTGCCGCATCCAACCGCTGATAGTAACATAAAAGTGATTGTCCAAGGCAACTAAACAAAACATTACAAGAAGATAAAATTATATTGATTTTTTTGTTTCCCAGAAGTACACAAGAATGAATAAAAATATAGAAACTAGTGAATATTCTTCCCTTTTTATCTTTCTTTTCAACTATCCTAGTGTTATAAATTAATTCATTTCAGGAGTCAATATTTGATTTGTTTGTCTTTACAGCCAAAACAACGAAGAAGGAAGTAAAAGCACATGGTAAGACCTGTGAAAAACAGTAAGTTTTATTGTCTCATTTATCTGGATTCATTTTAAGTTGAGCCGGGGTTAGATAAAGGAATAGATAAAGAGACAAAAAAGTAAAGCCGGATAATCAAAGCTACTCAAGTAAACGAAAGCCATAGAGCAGATATCTATCCATTTGTTCTTCTGCAATTGAGATCTGATCAAATGTTGCTGAGAATAATAATGGGGATGAGAATTTCAAGATTCAGCCTTTAGAAGGCTTATCTTTTCAAAGGAGGAGGCCTACTTGAAGGTTACAGTAAATAGATGGAGGTAAAACAACCCACAAAATAAGAGCTTTGGTATATGGAGGAGAAGAAAAATGTAGGTTTTCTTATTTTGTTTTTATTCAAAATATCTATGTATTTTATTGCTGTAGCTAGGTGCTCCTCTTATTCCTGACTGGAATGTACTTTTCCAGTTTATCCAAAATTAGGAGAGCATAAAGATTTTCAACTCCTTTTACAGCCAAGCTCAATGACTCATTAATCAGATTACTCTATTTTCTTGGATAAAAATTCTGAGCAAAAAATACCTGAAGTAGACAGTCAATTTATAAAAAATTAATCTGTCATTTTCTATAGCATGAAAACCTGTCACAGTGCTTCAGGATGAAGGTGTGAGTGAATAAATAAGAGAGGAATATGGTAGCTCTTCAGGAGAGATAGACAGGAAAGGAGAGGCGGTGGGATGGACCTGTATGTTAGGGACTGTTACGAATGTTCAGAACATAAATGTAGTGAGAACTTAAGTGTAGAAAACTGAAGTAGTGGGTTGGATTAGATGGAGGGTTGGACTAGATGATCTCTAAAGGTCCCTTCCAAGCCAATTATTCTATGATTCTATGATACTATGATACTATGATTTCTTGATGAGTGATGATGGGATTTAGAGTGTTTGGATTAAGTTAAGAGGAAAGGCCAATAAAGTTGATGTTGCTGTAGGAGTTTGCTATAGATGTCCCAACCAGAGTTGTGAGATAGTCTAAACATTCTATAAGCACTTGGGAGAAATCTCACAGTCACTTACCTTTGTTCCTGATGGGGACTTCAACTTTCCGGGTATCTGCTAGAAATACAGCACAGCAGAGAGGGAAAGAAAACAGGAGGTTCCTGGAATGTGTGGAGGATAACTTCCTCACACAACTGGTAAGTGAACCAACTAGGATTAGAGATAATTAGGAGGTCAAAAGCCCAGCTAGAGGTCAAACTGGCTTTAGAGGTAAAGGGTAATAAGAAAAGTTTCTATTAACAAATTGACAATAAAAGAAAGATCAAGGAGAGCCTCCATTCCCTCCTAGATCCAGAAGGAAATTTGATATTAAAAGATGAGGAGGAGGCTGAGGCACTTAATGCCTTCTTTGCCTCAGTCTTTAGTAGTAGGAGCACTTCCACTGGGGAAAGTCAGCCCCGCAAGCCAAGAGACAAGAGCAAGGAGAAAAATGTCCCTCCTACAATTCAGGAAGAGATGGTCAGTGACTGCTTCTTCACATTTATGTGCACAAATCTATGGGGCCAGATGGGGTACACCCTAGAGTGCTGAGGGAACTGTCAACGGTGCTTGCCAAGCCACTGTCCATCAGCAATCCTGGCTGACTGGGGAGGTCCCATCTGATTGGAAGTTAGCGAATATAACACCCCTATGTAAGAAGGGATGGAAGGATGATCCGGGAAATTATAGGCCTATCAGTTTGACTTCAGTGCCCGGGAAACTTATGGAGCAGATCATCCTAAGTTCTATTATGCAGCACATGCAGGACAACCAGGTGATCAGGCCCAGTCAGCATGGGTTTATGAAGGGCAGGTCCCTGTCCTTCTATGACAAGGTGATATGCTTGTTGGGTGAAGGAAAGGCTGTGGATGTTGTCTATCTTGACATTAGTAAGGCATTTGACACTGTTTCCCTCAGCATTCTTAGAGAAATTGTCTGTTCTTGGCTTGGATGGGCATACACTTTCCCAGGTGAAAAACTGGTTAGATGGTTGGGTCCAAAGTGTCGTAGTCAATGGAGTTAAGTCCAGTTGGCAGTTGGTCACAAATGATGTCCCCCAGGGCTCAGTACTGGGGCCACTCCTGTTTAATTTCTTTATTAATGATCTAGATGAGAGGATAGAGTGCATCCTTAGTAAGTTTGCAGACGACACCAAGCTGGATGGAAGTGTTGATCTGTTTGAGGGTAGGGAAACTTTACAGAGAGATCTAGATAGGCTGGATGGCTGGGCCAAGGCCAACGCCATGAGTTTCAGTAATGCCAAGTGCTAGGTCGTGCACTTGGGCCACAACAACCCCCAGCAGCACTACAGGCTTGGGGAGGAGTGGCTCTAAAGCTGCCAAGCAGAGAGGGACCTGGGAGTTTTGGTTGACAGTGGCTGAACAAGAGAAAGAAGGCCAAGGGCATCCTGCCCTGTATCAGGAACGATGCTGTCAGCAGGAGGAGGGAGGTGATCATTTCCCTGTGATCGGCTTTGGTGAGGCTGCACCTCAAATATTGTGTCCAGTTTTGGGCCTCTCTCTACAAGAAGAACATTGAGGTGCTTGAGAGGATCCAGAGGTGGGCTACCAAGCTAGTAAAGAATTTGGAGCACATGAATGTGCTGAGGGACCTGAGGCTGCTTGGCCTGGAGAAAGTTCAGGGGAGACCTTATTGCTGTCTACAACTAGCTGGTCTGCTCTCCCTAGTAACAAGCAATAGAACAAGAAGAAATGACATCAAATTGCACCAGGGGAGGTTTCTTTACAGGAGGAATTTCTTTACTGAAAGGACTGTCAGGCATTGGAACGACCTGCCCAGGGAGGTGGTGGAGCTACTATCTCTGGAGGTGTTTAAGAGATGGTTGGATGTTGCATTAAGGAAATGGTCTAGTGGTTCATCGATCTGGGACAAAGGCTGGACTCGATTAAGTTAAAGGTCTCTTCTAGTTGAAACAATTCTATGATTCGATCTTTCCTTATATCAATACCAAGAGTTCTGTGTTTTGAGTTATCAACAAATTAAAAGAAAAAAAAAGTTTAACTTCCCCAAATTATCAAAATTCTTAAAAGATTCATATCACATGTGTTTGATACGTGCCTATTGTGAAACCTGTTTTTACTCCTCTCATCTTTATTACTTGAAAATAGTGGAACTATTGAAGCTCCATGTCTAACTTACCTGTTGACCTTGTTTTCATTGCTTTTAGTCTGAAGGTTAATTAATCATCTGCCATGAGGCTATCCAAACAAGCAACATATGTGTGTGTCAGTTTTTCTCTACATAAAAGAACGAACACCTGTTCTGCATAGATAGGAAACATATTGACCAAGGGAAGAGATTTTAGGAGCAATCTCATTTTCTTTATGCATTTGCAAAATTTGTTTTCTGGAATGTTTTCCTTTATTTTACAGCATCTGTGGAAACTGTGAAGTCAAAAGGTGCGTAAAATTGAAATAGAAGAATGGTGTTGTGTACTGGTCATGAAAAAGTTTCTCAGGAAAAAAATACTGACAAGTGCGATTTACATAAAATAAAGTATACTTTTTCAATTCTAATGGCTCCTTCCTTGTAGCAACTTAAAGGACCTGTAGAAAGCAAGTGTCTTTTCCTGAAGTTGTCCACAGACTAACAAACTGTAATTCTCTAACTATATCAAATTCATTTTCTAACCCTAACTCAAACTGTAAGATTTTTGTGAAAGGTGGAAGTAGCCAATCTTGTATAGAGACATTACACAAAAAATAATATTTATTTTTTTTACAGTTCAGCTGCAGCACAGACACAGCTACTGAACAGTTGTTTGATAGATTCCAGGAACTTTTACAGGGATGTTTAGAGAAACAATTTTCGCCTTCTGTTCATACAAGAACTGCTAATGGCAGAAGGTGGGAGGTGTGAGACCATCAATATTTTCTCCAAAGGTTGGTCCTTCCAGAATGCACAGGGAACTGAGACTGATGAGAAACATCAAAGGATCTAAGTTCAAGTTGAGCAAATGTTTGTTTGTGGCATTATCTGACTTTTTTACATATATACAATGCAAGATACTAGCTCAGAATTGCCTTCAGAAACACTACAAATGTCAGTTGCATACTAGAATCAAATGAAAAATGGAATGACAAGTTACAAACTGCACTTCACTTTCAGTATTTTTATTCATATCAATGACCAACTTGATTTATAAATGTTCCTTTTCAAACCAATGACACTGCATGTACCAGCTGCTCAGAGTTGTGGATGGTTATCTCTGAGCTGTGCACCACAAATCAACAGGGAAATGAGAATTTCCAGTTTTAACACCCTGCTATCATTCAAGCATCTTCTTTTACGTTAGAGTTCATCTCTGAAGCTTCATTCACATCAACCAGTAAACACCAGCACAAGTAGTCAGGCTGAATTGCAATAGAGTGCTCTTCTGGAACATGAGGAAGGGTTGCTGGATCACAGCTGTGGAGATTAATGTAAGGAAATCAAAGCTGCTACTTCATTCCCTTTACTGGATGTTTTTAAGTTCCCTGTTTCATGGGATAAATTCATAATGTTGTCATTATTCTGAAACTACTTGTATTGAGCAAAACAGAAAACAGAGGTAATTTAAGCTTTTTCTCTCTTTATAGTCCCACCAGACAAAACAATGAAACTAAAGGAAGGGGCGGGGGGGGTGGAAAGGTTGAATTAATCTTTTGCATTTCTAACACATTCTAGACAGTCAAATCTGCAAATAAAGGTAGTCTTTCTGCCATAGATGATCAAATAAAGCCTTAAAGCCATGAAGCCTCTGAGTAAATCTTTTTTTGATACACTATTGTTTCTTCTATAATGTTGTAGAGTGCATATGAAGTCCACATCTCAACATCTGTGAACCCATTTCTGCCAAGCTTGTGTCCATCAGGGTCTGAAAATAACTGAAGCAGTTGTTTCTTGCAGAATTAGGTACTTTTCTGCAAATTTGAAGCTTACTTTGGCCACTATGGGGAAATGTTGTCATATATCTTTCGAATTTGTTATTCCCACTGATTATACATTTACTCTTTTATTGACTGTTATTTTAAGTGACTTGTAAAGTTTACTAACAGAATTAACAGGGGACTTGAAACTACAGAATTTTTACCTCTCTGTTTATTGTTGAGAGTAGCCTAAACTTTTTCCTAGCACATATCTTACTTCATATTAATTTAAACAAGGAGCAAATATTTGTATGTGTAAGAGGTCATCATCATGTCTCCATCATTTTGCAGGATGGACGCCAACCAGGATTCTATGATTCTTCCTTATGAACTGTTGAATTAAGAGACACTTGAAAAAATTAATAGAATTGTAGAAATTGTAGATTTCTATTATATAAAAAAGAAACATTATTTTATTACTGTTGTCAAAGTAGTGGTCTTAGTGCCTGAAAATATTGCTGTTGGGCACTTTAGTTTTACTATAGGATGAGGTAAATGTTAAACCTGAAATTTTTCTCTAGTATCTAAAAAGTAAAAATAAAAGTAAAAATAAATAAAAATAAAAAATAAATCAGTCACCAATTCACATTAAACAGAAATAGTTGTTACCTGTTGGAGTAATTGTTAATTTCTGAAAAATTAATTGTTAAAAAACATCTAAATTTAACTTTATGAAGCTAATTTTGAAACTCAAACATAGATTGAACTCCAGGATAAAAATTATATTTATATTAAAATGTTACAGCTCCTTTTTCCTCTTAGTAGGAATCACAGATGCTATTATTTTCTTCTAAATATTATTTTAATGACAGAAAAATTCTAGTGGATGTTTAGTAGATATACTTTTCACTAAGACTGAAAAAGACTTAAAAGCATTCCTTTTCAACTTGTATTTGTTCTTTATTGATTCCCTTTATTTAATTTGTTCTCATTTTTCTGACATTAATCCATTTAGATTTAGCAGCTTCCTAGGTACAATGTCTTTTCCAATACGCAATAGCTGTTGGTAAATTTTTAAATTTTCAAGCATATTCATGAAAGTGATGTCCTGAAAACAAATAAGGCTTTTGATGAAATTCTCTTCAGTAATTAAAAAAATGAATCTACTAGTGGAGGAGGAGGTCTAGATCATTCCCTCTAGCTTGTGCTTCTGATGAACTATGAAGCTCTTAGGAAGTTTTGTTGTACTTTATCACAAAACGTTCTGTAATGCCACTATGGTAGAGAATGTTTTCATTTCACCATGTCACAGAACGGTTTCTAAACCATAACAGAAAATTGTTAGGCTCATTATTTTTTTTATATTAGTGATAGAGCTCCTACTTCTGATCTCAGGGTTCAGTAAGTGAAGTGTTTGTTGTCTCTAGTTGGAATGATTTCCTTCAGCTTTCTTTCACATCAAGCAAATATCTCAAAATAGCTTTAAAATCAGTAACATTTTGGAATGCATCTCTCAAATGTTTATATTAGTTATGCAATGACTCGTTTGGGATAAAAACAGTCTGACAAATTTGATTGTAGCCTACAACTATTGAGACTGCAGAAATATTTCACTGATGAATTGCTCTCCTAGCTACTTGCAGTACAAGACAATATTTGCTAAGTGCTCTCTCATTTCATAAAATCATAAAATCATTATTGTTGGAAAAGACCTTTAAGATCATCAAGTCCAACCATTGACCTCAAACTTCCAGGCCCATCACTAAAGTAAACTAATCAAGACCATATCCCTAAATACATCATCTATGCATCTTTTGAATACCTCTAGGGATGGTGATATACCACCTCCCTGGGCAGCCCGTTCCAATGCTTAATAACCCTCTTGTTGAAAAAGTTCTTCCTAATGTACAACTCAAACTTCCCCTGGCACAGCTTGAACCCATTTCCCTGTCATCTATCATTTGTTACTGGAGAGAGATTGACCCCCCCTTCACTACAACTCCCCGTCTGGTAGCTGTAGAGTGACTCCTCATAAGACTTGTTCTCTAGACCCTTCACCTGCTTCATTGCCTGTCTCTGGACATGATCCAGCACCTCAATGTCCTTCTTGTAGTGAGAGGCCCAGAATTGGACACAGTACTCTAGGTGCAGCCTCACCAGTGTCAAGTACAAGAGGACAATCCCTTCCTCGGTCCTGCTGGTGTCCCTATTTCTGATACAAGCCAGGATGCCATTGGTCTTGTCAGCCACCTGAGCACAATGCTGGCTCATGTTCGACGGCTATCAGTTAAAACCCCCAGGTCCTTTACCACAGGAAGGCTCTCAAGCCACTCTGCCCCAAGCCTTTAGTGTTGCATGAGATTGTTGTGGCCAAAGTGCAGCACCCAGTATTTGGCCTTGTTGAACCTCATGCAATTAGCCTAAGCCCATCTATCCAATCTACCCAGATTCCTCTGAAGAGCCATCCTGCCTTCAAGCAGGCCTACACACCTGTCTATTTTGGTGTCATCTGAGAATTTACTTAGGGTGCTTTTTGATTCCAAAAAGCTTATGGTGGGATCAGAGATACAGTTATCATAGAAATCACCCATTTGATCTACATTACACCAAGCTGTCAAAAATTTTGCTGAGAAATAACAAAATATAAATTGGAGCCCAGGCTCCATTTATTTGATCATTTTTTTAAAAAACTGTAACTTACTCTAAATGTGTATCCCTGACAAATTTCTGCTTTTATCTTTTGTGTATTTATTTCACTTTGTGTTGTTTCAGTCAGGGATTTTTTTGTTGGTTTAGGTTTACTTTGTGGGAGCTTTCTGTTGTTTGTTGTCTTTTCTTTTAACATCTAATGTTTTCTTTCCAAGAAGAAAATTATAATACATCATAATACTTTCATGTTACTTAAGTCATAGCGATAAAGGATCATCTTTTCAAATTGACAACACTTGCATTGGGACGATTTTTTACCAAGAGATCATCTTTCAGGCTGGCAATCGGAAGTGGCAAGAATTTTGAATGTTCAGTGGAAGCAAGCTACTCCAAAAACTTGTCCCCATTCTAATGAAAACAAAACTCAATCTTCTTTGGAGTCTAATTCCAAACACTGACTCTGTGTGCAGGCTTTCCATTTATAAAGACTTTTAAAGTGATAACTATTACTAAAGACAAGAGGCCTCTCAGCATTACCGAACTAACTCGCACCTCCCATCCTAAAAAGCAAAGGGAAGAACGCAGTGTTCTTTTTGTCCTTTTAGATACTACTCTGCCATGTCCCGATGATATTATTTGGCAGTTCCTAAAATGTACTAAAGCTCTGGTCAGTCTCAGCAATTTCCTCTTCACAAATACTCACAGAAGCATTTTAGCATTACCAAATGCAGTGATAGTCAGAATACTGATATATAGTTATTTTTAAATAGCAGTCTCAATGCTTCTCAAAGTTGGCTGGTTTCCTTCTCATAGTTGCACGTGTGGTCTACCACCACATGATTTTAACCCTAAATACCTGATCTTCTCAGAAAGCTGTACTGCTCTTGTAGCCTGCAGTTCAGTATCCAGAAAATACTTTCTTTATTCCATCAGTATCCTGGTTTCCAGAAACTGAATGAACTAAAACTGCTTTAGTTTTAGCTAAAAATTATCCTTTTTAAGATGTTTTGGAGAAAACAATAGTTCTCAAGAATTCATTTTACTTTTGTAATTGTTAGTTTTGCAGCTTTAGATACTAAAAATATATTTTGGAATGTGTATGGAACTGGTTTCACATGTTTCTTTTTATATCTTTTTTCCATATTAAAATAAGCTTTTTCTTCAGGATATCGATCACTTCAGTAGAAGCACTTTGATACTGGTTTGTTCAGTGGCAGACCTCAAAGCTCAGATTCATCTGGGCTCGTAGCTGACTAGTCTGTTGCTGATTTAAGTAGCCCTGCCGATCTAGGCATAAGTTACATGGATGTTAATAGCAGAGATCTACAATAAACATTAAGGAACTTTGCTCCTCCTTGGCTTCTCTATGTCCAGTAACACAAATATAACTGACGCACTTATATTTTTCGTCTGTGAATCCAGTCAGTCATCCTTTCAGTGTACACTTGAATATTACTGAATATTACACTGAATATTACCTTCAATAACTACATCTGAGATAAGAGAGGTGCAGAGGTGCAAAATGTCACTGTTTTCATGTGGCTTGCTCACAATTCTTATGCACTCCACAACATTCTTAAAGAGTAAGTAGAAAGGGAGTGGTTTATATGTGTGAGTTGGTCCTTCCTATTCAATTTGAGACAGTTCAATTGTCCGTACTTTGAATCTCAGGAAAGGTTTCCTGTAGGGAGCTGGAAATTCCTCTTTCGGTCCCCAGCCCACTTGCACATATTTCAAACTTGCTTACTAACTTCATGCCCTGCATCTTCAGAAGGCTTCTCTGCTGCCTGACATGAAAGCCTGTCCACAGATGGTCCACAAAGAAGTTGCTCAAAGAGCAGTGAGCACACATGAAGGCACTTTGTAGGTCCTTTGAATTCCCTGAATTTCTCAATATTAATGGTGATAATAGAATAGGAACCTTACTATTTACCTTGGCTCTAGAAGCCGAGCTCTGAATTTATCACTCTGATTTGCTGTAATAAAGCATTGTGTTCAAAATATTTCTGTGCTTGACAGGTTGAAATAACAAGCTGAGAGGATGTTATGTGCTGATAACTTTGTAGTTGCAAAGACATTTCTATACTTACCAGATGTAAATTTTCACCACTTTATGTCCTACTCTTCATTTATGCTGATCCTTTATTCTATGTACTACTTTTAAACAAGGCAATGATAGCGAAGCTTACTATCTTAATACCACATTTTGTGTCTCAAACATTGTAAGAGGATAACTTTTTAAATTAACACTTTTCATTAGGCATAATAGTTATAAATTATGCCTACAAAAGCTTGGTTTTACAAAAAAGAAGGGTTGGCGGTACCATTGATAGCTAAACAAATATGTTTATATATTTGCAAGTCTTAATCCTGAATAAGTCAATTAGGTGATAAAATATACATATTCTAATTATATTCAGTAACCTACAGGAAATCTTGTACATTGCCAAACCTGCCATGTAAATTGTCAGAAACTACAAACGGCTGAAGGGATTTTTTCCTGCACCTCCTCCTCTTAGGTCATTTAATTCTTAATGTGGCACCATAAACAAATAATCTCTGTCACTTCTCTCTCAAACTGTGGAAGGAACTGTGCAAGCTAAAGTTTTTGAATAATCAGTTAGCTATATCCACCTGTGTTGTTACAATTGCTTCCCCTAGTATCAGTAAAGGTCTAGCAGCCTTGCCGCACAAGTGGACTCATTCATATTTTTCTTCTTGCATGTAAAAATCACAGTATTCTCAAGGACTGAGTTAAGTGTCTGTAATACACAGTCTGTCTGCGACCATCATTGAGACTAACTACACGCTTAAAATTAAGAACACAGGGAAATATTTTACTCTATCAGGGATGCAGAGTGGAAGTTTCTGCTGGTGCAAACAAAAAACCAAGCTTACATGGGGAACCCTCACATGGCTAGGCACAATAGATACTTAATTGCTTTTTTCTCTATGTGCTGTACTGCAGTTTAGCATCTGTTCCACCTGAGATCTGGAAGATAATGCTGGTATTTATTTTCTGAAATAAACAAAAAGCTTCCCTGATTGCATTTTCTCATTTCTATTTTAAGATAGATAAAAAATGTTCACTATATATAGTCATATATCAGAGAGGGGAAAGTGTTTTATGGTTGCAAATCTCTGAAATAATTTGCCTCAAGGTAATCTGTAAGTATCTAAGAAAAACTTTGTTGAAGCAATACTTCTGACTAGGAAACATACTTAAACATTATTTCTTTTTTTTTTTTTTTTTTTGCAGTAGTACCTGAAAAGAAGGAAGAAAGAGCAACAAAGGCATCAAAGCAAGGTAAAAAGGAGACAGAACACATTGGTGTTATCTATCATAAAAGATAACGACACAGAAACACAAACCTCTGATTCAGAAAGCTGGATGACAGCCACCTTTAAATCCATTGCTCTGCTACCATTTGTTAAGGCTTTACTCTGTTTATCAGAGCAACAGGTAATTTTAGCTTTGTCCCACTTCCACAAAGCTTCATACCCACAAAAAGTCTTCAGATGAATAGGCTGCCTACTTCAGCTTAAAGGTCCTGTGCAGAGACTTTGCGTCCCACAAATCTTGCAAGAGGCTTCCTGCTCCTGTAGCATGGGCAGGAATCTGCCTTTACTGTTCAGTCTTAGAGAGTCATTTGCAATGAGATGTAGGGGCAGAGGCCTTCTAAATTCATCTGAGCTGCCTTTCTTTCAAATGAAACATTAGTCCCACAGAGTCACATATGTCCACTGCACAAAAATTGAAAAGCTTTTGAGAGCAGAAGCTCTAGATGTTTTTAGCAAAAAGCTTAGGATTGGTATGGATGAGTTATGAATGAGAATGTGTGACAAGAAAGGATACAAGAACCATATGTGTTGATGGCATGTAGTTCAGAAAGTCACAAAGTCTACATACATTTTTCAAAGCCAACTAGGCAGGAACACCAAGGGATAGTCTATATAAGGCTAAAACAAAACTCAAGCCAATGAGTGATGATGGTGATCTCGAAGAAGATATTTGAGCCCTAAAATTTCTAGATAAAGATCTATCTTTTTCCATTACATACAATTATATTTCTAATTATTGTTGATTTTGGCCTTATATCCTGCATGCATACTTCCTGTACGTTTGTTGAAAGCAATCTTTTTTTTTTTTTTTTTTTGCTTATACAGTACAGAGAAAAGTAGTGAAACTAAACTTGGTGTAAATACCAAAGCTTATTAGCCCTGGCTTCCGTTATACAATACATATTCTAATTTATTGTGTTTTGTTACTAACTCTCTGTCAAGGTGACTTTTCTTATTTGCTTATGCTCAAATTGGCATTTAGAGCACTGGTGATGAATTTGGCATTTCCAGTGTCATCATATTGGAGTTTTTTTCAAATTTGACAGTAACCTTTAGAACAAGGTATAATGTATCTTTGGTCAGTCGATCTATTATCTCTTTATTTTCTCCAGTTTCTCAGCTTCAGTTTTACTCAGCATTACTCAAGCCAGCACAGACACCCTGCAGCAGCTGTCAGCTGCTTCTCAGTTGTCATGGAAAATGTTATAATTAGGTGGGTCTTGGCCTAGATTTCAGTCATTGTCAGTCTGGGTATCTCCACGCTATTCGCTGTTTCTGTGCTAGTGCTTCCACAGCCATCTGAACTGCTTCCCATCTGTTTGGCTATTTTGTGCAGCAATGAAGTGGTGACTGTGGTAAGTTCTGTCCCTTCTACAATGTGTCATAAGTAGATGGGACTTCATCTACAAAATATTTCAGCTGTGCCATAAAGAGCACAGACTGAGCTGTACAAACCAAGAGTTTCTCATGTTAGGTACTCAGCAGGGATTTTGAAACCATTGGTTGTGATATCTACGGAGCTCAAAAGGGGGACAGATCTTTCGCACAACAGCAGTCAGTAGCAGCAGCAGTACTTTCTCCTCACGCCAGCAGACATCTAGTTTCTTCAAGTCAAAGGAATGAGAGCAACATATAATGTCTATCGCAACTATTTCTGCAGCTACTTCAAGCTCTGGCAGCAGTTCAGTTCTTCTGCTGCGCAGAAGCAAACATAAACACTTTCAGACAGCAATTGCCACCATTTCCAATTTCTGCACTCTATATGTATGGAGCTACTGCCAACACATTGATCACTCAAAAACAAGTGAGCCAAAAAAAAAAATTAAAGAAGATTTTTGAATAGTAACATAGGCTTGTATTTCTCATGGAAGCATGAAATATGTGATAGAAGCAGCCCTGAGTTATGTTTTGAGTAAACAGAAAACTGTACCTAATTGAGCAATTCCAGGTATCTTAGAGGATCTGAAGCAAAAAAAATAGGGCTCTTTTCCTTAATCAGAAAACTATGGATGCACCAGGAAATAGTTTTTAAACTGAAAGAGATTATTGAGCCTTTTAGACTGAGAAATTAAAACTGTTTACTTTTCTAGCTGTTAGATATCACGACGTGTCAAAGTAGAGGAAATCATACCTTGTCAAAATCTGGATATGTAATTTAATATATACACTAAATATAAGGAGAGTTGCAGTAAAATCTCGAGTGTTGTTAGCCCTATTTTTAGCGATCAAGACATAGCATCATTGTTTCAAATCTGAAGGTTTTAATGATCAAATGTGCTATTGCAGCTTTGACCTCAAATCCCTACAATCTCTAAGTGGGCTAAAAGGTTGCAGCAATGTTTTGGTTCACTAGTCTTTTATTAGTACTAAAGCAAAGTTGCATGTAACATTTTTTAACTACTAAAAAGTGAATAAGAAGGCAGAGAAAAGCCAGAAGTGTCTAGAAAAAGACAGTGCTTAAACTCTTTGTCCTATTTGAAAAAATACATGAACAAGTTTCAGATGGTTGCTGGGAAGATACTGACTGTTGTTAAGACAAGTGAGAATTAATACTTAAAAGAAATGGGTAAAAGGTAATTTTTTTTAGGGCAATATCAAATAGTACTGGGAAAGCAGTTAATTACTATCAGTTAAAGCAGGCCATGTGATACCTGTGTTTTTTATGCTCTTTTTGCACATCTGTAAGGTACTAAGTGGAAACCATTAACTGTTTTCGCATACACTGTAAAACAACAATGGACTGGAAATCACTTTCAAGATATATCTAAGCCTTTAAGGACTAATCTATTTAAATAGATTTTCATTATCTGTTTTTATTAAAAACATTTTCCTATGTGAACGTTTATTTTAATTTTGTTCTTTTATTTCATTTTTCACTTTTGCTTCTTTTCTCTTTCCTCAGATAAACCAAAGATGAAACAAGGAAGTAAGCTATAATTTTACATATTGTTTCTTCCTATGGTTGATAAAGCAATGTCAAATCTATTAATAAAAAAAAATTTATAAAAGCTCCTGCTGCTAGTCAGAATTGCAGATTGTGGGTGATTAGACAGAGCAGAACTGATATAACAAAGCTGGTAATAGGAATAAATTGAGATTTCTGAACATATCAATTATTTAAGCCAAATGTTTCATCCCAATACTGTTCGCTCTTCCTTTAGAAGAGTCTTATGCAATGCCAGCACACACACAAAAAAAAAAAAAAAAAAAAAAAAAAAGAGAAGACAAAATTTATATTATTTTACACACCAAATTCTTCTCTCCAACCTGCTAGGCTCACTACAGGTCTCAGTTATGTATTCTGATGTCACTAGCAGTTTAACAATACAAATAATACAGAACAAGTAACACAAGGCTCTTGTCATATAGAATATAGAATATATTTTCTTATTTTTTCATAACTCGTGAGCACAGAAGAACAATTTTTTCCAGTCATTTCATTGATTCTTATTTCTGTTAGGAAAGACTCCTGTTATTCATTTAATATTTTTAAATTGCTGTTGAATTTTATTAGGACTATTAGAGATACTTAGTTCCACTATATATGCTAGACAGACAGATTCTCCAAAGAAGTTGTGAATGCCCCATTCCTGGAAGCGTTCAAGGCCAAGTTGGATGGAGTTTTGAGCAACCTGGTCTAGTGGAAGCTGTTCCTGCCCATGGCAGGGGAGGATTGGAACTATTTTGCTTTTAAGGTCCCTTCCAACCCAAACCATTTGATGATTCTATAATCTGCAGTAAATTGTTTTCTCACATGATTAATGACTGAATCATAAAATGCTGAGTACAAAACTTAAAGGTATAAACAGGAAAGAAGGCGTAGCTTCTGAAACAGGAGGCTAGAAGATGGTCTAGGAGAGGACAAACTAAGCTTTTCCACTCGATGGTTACTTCTACCATAAATAAAATTTTATTAATTCTGGATTCCTTCAATTCAGATTCCCCATAAACTGAGTTTGTCTTACACAGAGACAAATAATAAACTGGGAACAAGAAGCCTTACTGATACCATGATAAATCACTGTAGGATGCGTACCATACTTTTATAACAAAAGAAACAATTCATGAATTGTCTGTGCTTAAGGCAGTAAAGAGTTATTACTGCAGTTATCCTTGTAGCTACTGCAACTTTCACAGCTATCTGCTAAGCACAGCCTCCTCCTCCTTAGGAGTCTTGACCTCTTATGCTATGTGTAGAAACTAAAAGGGCCTTCTAAAAGAGGACAATTTACAAACCAGTACATGTACAAACCAGTGTAGCCAGTAGTCAGATGGTTAAAACACTCACTTAACATGTAAGAATTTCATTTGTAGTAAAAGTTTTGGAGACCTTGGTTTCACTTGCCCAGAGTAACGGACTCACATTTTTAATGAAATGGCATTCCTTTTTCTGACTGGTTCAATTTCTTATGCCTTTTATAGGGGACTGCCCTTCTTAGTACACTATCCATGAAAGATGGTGTGGCCTAACCATCTTCCCTATTTGTGTGTAGGGAGAATAAAAAGAACTCTTCATCCTTCTATTTGTCACTATCATGTTGCTCTCTCAATTTGATACATATCTAACCCTTAGAAAAGAGTAATTTCAATAAGGAGACTCTTGGATTTGCTCAGCCAGAGAAACAAACCCAGATGAGGGAAGATGGCCACAACCAGCGCTGAGTCAAGACTGGCAATGGCTCAGTTTTGTCCTTTCTGATTAAGAAAGTTGATATCCCTTACCTATATTAAGTTGCAGATTCTAAATTGTATAGATTTTGTATTTAAATCACTAAAACACATTTTGTAAATTGAACTCTGAATAGAAACAGGTGAATTTTGTACAGCTCTTCCAATCACTTAATTTTTCACAGTTTTTTTCTAGTATACAGTTATCGCCTCTCATATGATCTAGTTGCTTCCTTCCCTCTTACGATTAAATCTCATAGTTTCACTCATTTATGGCTTCTGACTGTCAGTTTATTGATATCAATACTTCTTTTACAGATCCCGGAAAGGAGAAAGACTTGAAATCTCCCATTGCTACAAAAGATAAAGGTAACACCATAGGAAAAAAAACTGTATCAAACCCTAAGACCTATGTACATCAAGGAAAAACTCTTGTGATGCATCAGCCATTTTGGTTTTATGGTATAGTTTAGGAATTCATGGCCATAATACCATTTCAGTAAATTTATGATAAAACTTAAATGACATTACATGTATCAAAAATGCTCATAGAGCCTTGGTAACTTGAAGCATCTACATGAAAAATTAAAAGGCCAAACTCAGAATTTAAGAATACTTGATATTTGTTTGATATTAAGAGCTACAAAGTGTCATAAATTTTAAGTGATTTTTGCTCTTTCATCAACTTTAAGAAAAGTTCATGGTTTCACTTTGTGAGAGTGCTAAAACTGATGAAAACCAGTTTTGTACTACACTTTTAATTAGTATCGCTTCTCAGCTAGAAACTGCCTATTATTCAATCAATCATTATCTCAGAGATACTAGATGTTAACCTTTTATCACTCTAGCTTGAAGATTAATAAATTCTTTTCACAGAACATGCGAAAGAAAAGGAAGGAAAGAATCCTACAGCTTTAAAAGATAAAGGTAAGAATACACAAAAGAATACAAAACTTGTTGAAAATCACACAAGGAAGAATGAAGGTAATTATTGTTTTAAAATTAATGCATCTTTCCCATTGTAAATCTTAACAAATCAATGTTTAATTAGTTAGAATAGTTTAGAGGATTTATAGCACAAAAAAAAAAAAAAAGGATAGGAAAAGGACATAAACACAGTATGGTGAGTCAATTAATTTTCAGAAGTCTCAAATATAATTAAATAAATACCACACAACCACTGACTAAGTTACAAAGTTTTCTAGGAACTTGCTCTTTTGAACGATGCAAAGTGTTAATGGGAGTCAGTTTAAAAAGTCTGTACAGAATGCTTGCATAGATCCATGGAAATAATAAGAATAAAGTTCATGAGCATGTAAGCTAATAATGTGCTTTCTGTACTCTGTAAAAGCAATAGTTACAACCCCATAGCTTCATCTACTCAACCACCTGCAACATGAGAGTTGATCAGAATTTTTCTTTTATTCCTTATTTTTTTAGCAAACAGTTCTCATGTCTTTTTCACTTGTTCAGAGTAGGTGGTTAGCTCAGTTGAATTTCCTTTCTTCCATTATTTTGCTGTGTGCTTTTATCCATATAATTGCCTCCCTTCTTTTTAAAGGTAGCTGAATTTGAAAGGCAAAGTGATTTATGAATGTCTTATTTGACATATTTTTGAGGCTCTTCAGGATAAAAAGATCTACCTTATAGATAGAGACATTGATATTTATTGTATATTATAGTCATTATATGCTATTTCAAACAAGGAATTAAATTCAGAGTTTAGTTCAAGCACTATGGAATTATGAAAAAACCAGCTAAAACAAAAGGGGGCATAGAATCATAGAATGGTAGGGTTGGAAAGGTAGGTTTAGAGATCATCTAGTCCAATCCTTCTGCAGAAGCAGCTCAATCTAGATCAGATTGCATAGGAACATGTCCGGGTGGGTCTTGAAGGTCTCCAAGGAAGGAGACTCCACAACCTCTCTGGGCAGCCTGTTCCAGTGCTCCGTCATCCTCACAGTAAAATAGTTTTGCTAGACATATTTTCAAAATCCTACAAACTATGTTCATTCACTCACACCTTTTTAATTGTGTGATCACTTCTTAATCACTTTTTTATACAGAAATTATAGTAATCTGCAAATCTTGTGGTTCATGTATTGATCTTCTATGTATACGCTATGCCTCATGTACACATGCTCTGTTTACATAAGATTGGTTACCTGGACCAGATCTGTATATCTAAACTCTCCTGGGGTCCCATGGCCCTCTCCATAGACTGTCTATAATCCATTGCTCCCTCATGGGCTTGTGCAGAAAAATTAGAATAGGCACTGGAGTGACAGCTCTGCACCCTCTTCCTCTGCATTAAGCAGATACACTTAGCTTGCTGCTCCTTTCAGTAAGAAGGAGCATAAAGGACAGAGGAGACCCAAAACATTTTAGCTCTTTGGCAAAAGTTCATTTATAATCAATATAAACGTGTTTGCCAACCCTGAACAACTTCTGTAACATGCCCTTTGTTGAATGCTCACACAGTGCCTCTTTTAGTCTCCTGGGCTCATGCTCAATAGGTCAAGAACTTCAATTACGAAGTTATTAACAGGTCCTCCTAACATGACAGAGGACATTAGACTTTGTCTACTCAGGCCTCAGAAAGAGGTAGGCAGAAATTTATTTTAAACATCAATTGTAGGCCATAGTGGACAGCTGAGTGGTGGAGTTAAACTCATTTGATGGTCAGTCACCAGTGGTGTTCCCCAGGGCTCAGTGTTTGGTCCAGTTCTGTTTGAAATCTTTATCAATGATCTGGATGATGGGATCAAGTGCACCCTCAGTAATTTCCATATGACATCAAGTTGGATGAGAGTGTTGATCTGCCTGAGGGTAGGAAAGTTCTATAGAGGGATCTGGGCAGGCTGGATCAATGGGTTGAGGTAAATTGAATGAGATTCAACAAGGCCAAGTGCCATGTTCTGCAGCTGGGTCACAACAACCCTATACAATGCTAAAAACCTGAAGATGTGTGGCTGAAAAGCTGCCTAGAGAGAAAGAATATGAGAGTATTGTTTTTTAATTTGAGCCAGTAGTGTGCACAGGTGGCCAAGAAGGACTGTAATATCATGGCTTGTATCAGAAATAGTGTGGCCAGCAGGAATATGTAAGTGGTTTTCCCCTGTACACCGCACAGGCGAGGCTGAATATTGTGTACAGTTTTGGGCCCCTTCCAAAGAAGAGCAATGAAGCTGGTGAAGGTTCTACATCACAAGTCTTAAGAGGAGTGGCTGAGAGAACTGAGGTTGTTTAATCTGAAGGAAAAAAAGCTCTGGGGAGACTTTATGGCTTATTACAGCTATTTGTGGTAAAGTGGCTGTTGATCTCTTCTCTCAAGTTACAAGTGACAAGTCAAGAAGAAAATCCTCAAGTTGTGCCAGAGAGGTTTAGATTTGTTGTTAGTAGAAATTTCTTCACTGAAAGGATTGTCAAGCATTGACAGGTTGCCTGGGAAGGTGAATACATATCTACTTGTGAATATCCCTAGAGATATTCACAGATGTATAGCTGTGGATGTGGTTTAGTATTGAACATGGCAGTACTAGGTTAATGTTTGGACTAGATAGTCTTAAAGTTTTATTCCAATCTAAATGATTCTATGATTCTATGTTGTATCAGATTTTCTACATTTTAGGAAAATAAGGCAAAAACCTCAGTAAAAATTCCAACATATTACTCAAAGAGTTATCGGCTAGAGCTTCATACCACTTTCATTACCCCATGTAATACAGTCATGTGTGCCCAATGCATTACTGCTGCTAACAGTAAGATCTCAACCTACTACTTGATGCTGAATACAGCTGTAAGTGCACCACAGCTTTCTGAGCCCCTACAGCAACACTAATGGCCAGCCCAGCTGAGCCTGGCCCCTCAGCCACTGCTTCCCATAATAAGCATCAAACTTTCACAGTTCCATTT
Source organism: Urocolius indicus (assembly GCA_013401255.1). NCBI lineage: Eukaryota > Metazoa > Chordata > Aves > Coliiformes > Coliidae > Urocolius > Urocolius indicus. The sequence continues at coordinate 98,762 of WBNH01004322.1, forward strand.
CTTTGACTAAAAATATGGATGCTGATTAGTGAGCTGAAGAGTTCAGTTCCAAATATATTTTAAGCAGATTCTATAGGAAGAACTTGTAAAACAGTGTGGGAGACACTCTTAGAAATCTTGGTACCTTTCCAAGCTCTGTGCTTCCCTATTGCATTCTGGATTAATCTACTGCAGAAACATAGATTTAGACTTATAAATGCCCAATTTCACTCACTATATTTGCCCAAACTGTACCTCATACATTAATTAAATCCTTGCTTGCCGCTCTTCCTCCTCTCCATCACCAAGTCAAACCTACTCAGTAGACCCCTGTAGAGTTTGCCAGTTATCGCAGTCTTCATCTCACTCTTTGCAACCTGGTGTTTTATAATCTGTTTCTGTCAAATAAATATATATTGAAGAACACAGGAAAGTAAGCATTTTGAAGACTGTGTATACATGTTAATCACTTGAGCGTTTGATACTGTTCATGTAAAAGCAAATGAAGCCACATTTTCAGATGAGGTTTTAAATACTTGTGATGATTAATGTTTACCTGGCACTTTATGTAGTAAAAGAGGCATCATCACACCTCATTCTGTCTGAAGGAAGAGCTAAGTTTCAAAGAACAAGGAAGATGTCCAGACCAAAAACCTTATTGTAAACCAAGTTATTTTCGTAAACTGGTGCATAGTGCTTTTATTTAAAGCAGAGACAGAAAACATAAAGCCCTTGATCTGGAGTTATTGCTGGGATACTCTGTAGATCACAACTTCATAGTGTTATCTTGACTATCTTATGAAGTGAATAAACTGTCTTCAATCTTAGGAGTCTAATTTTATTGGCAGTAATTAAGGGGAACACTGGAAGAATATACTTTCCATTGTCTTGTGGTAAAGGACATTTCAAGATTCCCTCTGAATATCTAACTAGTTTTTATCTTTTTTTTTTTTCCCCCGAAGTAAGAAAGGGTGAAGAAATCCATGTACAACAGTGTATATTGTGTGGTTTAGCCCAATATCCACCAAGTCATAATATTACTCCCCCTCTTAAACTGGACAGGAGAGAGAGAGAGGAATATTACAAACTACTTGTGAGTTAAGGACGAAGAGATCACTCGGTAATTAACGTCACTGGCAAAACAGACTCAACTTAGGGAGAAAAAGGTTTGATTTATTAAAGAAACAATAAAAGCAGGGAGACGAGAAATAAAACCATCTTAAAACACCTCCCCCCACCCCTCCACTTCCCAGGACTCCCTTTCTTTACCCCTCAGCGGTGCAGGGGATGAGGAATAGGGGTTGCAGTCAGTTAATTACAGATGGACTTTGCCACTGCTGCTTCTCGGGGGGAGGCCTCCTCACGCTTCCCAGTGCTACACTGTGGGGTCCCTTCCCGTGGGAGACAGTCCCTCATGAACTTCTCCAGTGTGGGTCCTTCCCATGGTCTGCAGCTCCTCACGAACTGCTCCGGCATGGGCCCTCCCACGGGGCAGCTCCACACACGCTGCCCAGCGTGGGTCATCTACCGGGACAGACAGTCCTTCAGGGACAGGCTGCTCCAGCCTGGGTCCCCTCACGGGATCACAAGTCCTGACAGCAAACCTGCTCTGGCGTGGGCACCTCCCCCACGGACTCCCAGGTCTTGCCAGGAACTTGCTCCAGGATGAACTTCTTACGGAGTCACGGCCTCCCTCAGGCATCCACCCGCTCCGGCGTGAGCACCTTCCCCACGGGCTGCGAGTGAATCTCTGCTTCCTGGTGGTCCTCCATGGACTGCAGGGGGACAACCTGCTTCACCATGGTCCTCACCACATATCACAGGGGAGCCTTCTTTTCAGTGCCTGGGCACCCTTTATATGGAAGATACTGCTGCTGCTGCATCTTTCTATAACATCTAGAGATCACCTAGTCCAACCTCCCTGCAGAAGCAGGTCCACCTACATCAGGTCACCTAAGAACATATCCAGGCTGGTCTTGAAGACCTCCAAAGAAGGAGACTCCACACCCTCCCTGGGCAGCCTGTGCCAGGGGTTTGTCACCCTCACACTAAAATAGTTTGTCTTATATTTAAATGGAACTTTTTGTGTTCTAGCTTCATCCCATTACCCTTTGTCCTGTTGCTAGATATAATAGAAAAAAGGGATGCCCCAACCTCCTGACACCCACCATACCATTCTCTGATTCTGTGATCTTCTCAACCTGACCAAATTTCACCTCTGGAATAGGATGCAGAAGGAAAGCAGCAAGGTGAATATTGGCTTTAAGCCAATTTTCTTCTTTAACCCTTCTGAGACAATCAGGAAAGTGGTCAATTGAGTGTAGACGTTTGAAATTCTTTAGTGAGTCCGTGTTTAAATCCCTGAAGGTGCAAACCTGCTTTCTGTAAGGAAATCAAGATTAGAGTTCTCAGTGGCCTTGGCTCAGAGGGTAGGGATGATGATGTACAATAGAAAGCGTCCTGCCATGGTAGCTGCATCCAGAAGTTAAGAGAGTCCAAAGTGCTGAACCTGCTTTATGAGATACACATCATAGGAAATCTCAGGGAGATCTGCTACACAGATAACAGAAAAGTCCTCATGGGCATATACTACCAAACCCTCATGGCCTGAGGCAATGGTTTGTGCCTGTATACTGTGGCTGTAACAGTGGCCAATAATACTTGAGATCACAAAAGTGCTCACAGAGCAAAACGATTAAGTTAGGTAGCTGTTGTCTCAAGGCTTCCTAAGTATCAACAGAGAAGCTCTTTCAAAGGTTTTCAGTTTCCACACTGGAAGATTTCTCTCACTCCCCTGAAGGAGTCTGTGAAGACTCCCGCTGCTGTGAAGATCACACTCCTAATTAAGTACCTATCCCTAAACTGTGTGATTTCTCCAGCAGCTTCATCCACCCTGGAAGTGATGTTTTTTCTGTTACAACTCACACTTAAAGCCAGATGGATAAGTGGAATTGCTTCCTGATACTATGGCAGCCAGGAAGATGACATTTATTTTGGAAAGGATGTTCTTTTAGCTTTATGTGTTTTACTGAAGATTTGGTTAACTTTCATTTGGAATAAATAGCATGGGTTTTTTTTTTCTGGATGCTTAGATGTTGCATTCTGTCAGATAGAGAGTAATTGGATCTACTCAGCATGCTGCAAGTTGTGATCTTCTCTCGCTCAAACCTCATACCTTCATAAGCTTATGAAACAGCTTCCTGACTTTGGGAAAACTAATTCTTTATATTCTCTTATTCATACACTTTAGAAGTGAAGATGCTATTGTTAAAAAAAAATATTTGACATAATACCTGTTTTTACTGTGTTTGCTGACCCTGAATGCATGCTCCCTGAAGGACTGAGGCAAAAATTAAGTTTCAGCCCGTCAAAGAAAACAATAATACTTTCTGTCTTTGTGAAGTTTTGGGTAAAGCCCTAAGAACGTCTAATCCTGTGTCATTACTTGCATTATCCTATTCTCCTTTCTGATTTCTCCCTTCTGTGAGGTCTCTGCAGACAGTGATCTATGTTAACTTCTACTCTTGTATTTGCTATTGACATTATTGGACCTTAGAAAATGTAAGGTAGTCACCAGAGAGGATGTAAAGACAGGTCAAGGTTTCATCCATTTAGGTTCACAATTTAAGTCTTAATTTTTTTAATAATTGATGGTTTTCCTTTTAAGTGTAGAAGGACAACCTTATCTTCTAAATCTCAAAAACGTAATTATATTCCAACAGATTCTCTGAAAGGCAAAAATCCCAAGAATCCAGAGGGGTCAAAGGAAAAAGGTAAGTGAAGAAGTTAAGAAATTCAGAACTGAATATCAGAGCAGCTATTCAATGCTAACAACAGGTCTTAAGTGGCAATATAAGAGGATGGAAAATCAACCAAGCTCATCCCAGCTTATATTATTTTATCCATGATATTATTTTTACCAACATTTGTACTGTACAGTTACCCAGTAGGTTCTCTAGTAACCACTCGGGCTTCTTTTAAATGCAGGCGTTTAAATTTGCATCCTGGGGGAAATACTCATAATGTGTTTTACACCAGCTTTGGATACTAGTCTGTCAAAACCAAGTTGTCTAAATCCCATAGAAAGGATATTCCTACAGGGATTTAGTCTAAATCTGGACCATGTGGCTATGGCTGAAGAATGTGATTGATTGAGACTGGTAGAGGCTACTGAAAGATCCAAGTGTTTGAGGGTTGATTGAGAGTGACTGATAGAAGCCAGGATTTTTTCCTAATTTGTTGTGAACACAGATGTAGGTATCTCTAGTCTTTTCAATTGCACAAGATTGGCCTGCTAGCAGTGCACAAAGATATCATAGATTGTTTGAACCTGTCTATTTGGAGAAAACCTTATTTGTTGCAATGTGAAGTCTATTGAACACTAATACTAAGAAGTAAAAGATTCATGGGCACTGATGACTTGCTAAAACAGATCAAAATTTTAAGAGACACGGCAAAGGCTATCAGAACTGTGCATGGCTCCTGAGCTATAACAGCACATCTGAGGTCTATATTGGGACAGTCTCATCTTTTTTTAAGTTGGAGATATTTAAATGCAGTCCAGAGTATTGCTGGCATAGCACAGAGTATTTTATAAACCTACTGAAAAGTGATGCAATTCTGGGAGGAATATATTATTCCTCGTGAAAATTCTGGAGAATGAAACAAGGGCATTACTTCGATCTCAGGATTTTCCTCTTTGTTACTGATGTGAGTTCATGTGTCTCACCTGGGCAACACAAGATCATAGTTTTCCTTGATTCATGCTTATCCAACTTCTGCATTTTCTTTTGTCCTGGGTTCTACCTTGTCAAGGACAAGAAATAACTAGAGTATCACTTTTCTCATATCTTTAATAGTTTGTTGTATATTTCAGAAAAATGAAAGATCCAATCATGTTTTTGGACTCATAATTGTGACATAGAATATATTAATGTATATTTGAAGGATAAGCACTGTTCTCACTTTCTACCAAACTGGCCTGCGATTTCAAAAGGCTATCTCTCCACTTAAAGTAAAATCCTGTTCACAGGAAATAGCCAGTTGGAGTCCTGAATGAGTAACTGGCCCTTTTGTGACTCCTGAAAAAAGAAAACTCCCGCTTACATTTATCAACAGCCACTGGCTTTCAAGACAAGTATTCCTAATGTTTTAATTGTATTAATGAGGATTAATATTTTATTTGGGTTCAGCAAAAGAAAAATTCATTGATATCAACTGCTCTATAAAATTGCTTTCTTCTTTGTAAGGTATTATTCTTGTCTACTTGAGATACAGCTTAATAATTACCTAAAAATTCGTATAAGCTAAATGACATATTGAGGGTTTATTACTTTGCATATCCAATTCTAAAAGTAAGAATGAATGACGTTGTTTTGCCCTGTTTTTTATTTCCACACTGTTAAATCTATTTAATTATCACATCTTTTTGGCTATGACTCGCTTTCTTTGCAAGTGTCATCTTATTGCTTTAACCTGACTTGTGACTAATGTTGAATGTTTCTTTCTAGAGACCGGTAAAAGAAAAGATATGAAACCTCCAGCAGCCTTAAAGGAAAAGGGTAATGTCTTATCATTACGTGGTTGGGAAAAAAACAGCTGTCCTAATGAAAGGATCTGCTGATATCGCAATGCAGTTTTGATATATTTTGAATCACAGACTTTTGGTGAAAAAAAAAAAACCAAACTAAACCCAGCTTCTTTTCACTTAATAGATCTGATATCTTGAAAAGAGCACTGTCTGACTTGATTCAGAAATAATATCACTTGTTGAGGTGTTCTTTAACTGCTGTCTGACCTGAACAGCCAATATTGAAGTGGGAAAGCTGGTCTATTCTGAGTGAATTAGTAACAGAGCTGTTGGTGAATTCACATGACAGGCCGAAATGATAGGCTACATAGGAATGATTTATATGGTTTGAACTGCAGAAATTTTGCCAACTGATTTAGAGGGAATTATTTTTTGTTTGTTTTCAAATCTTGAGGCTTTTCTTGAAGTAAATGGAAATTCTAATTCTTAATACATCTCTTTTGCACATCTGATTGATCTGGTACTATGTATGTTTGGTCACTGATGGGCACAGTGTATACTTTTATTGCCAACTTTTTTCTTCCGTTTTTTGTGTTTGATATATTTTCCAGACTCTTCAAAAGGAAAAGAAATGAATTCTTCAACTATGGCTAAGGAAAAAGGTAATAATCACAAGGCTTACCATAGGATCCAGTGGAGAAAAATAAATCTGTTATGAAAGTATTCCCAAATGAAATCCTGGTTTCATCACTTAGCCATCCATAAATATCCTTGAATGACATCCTTTGCTGATGGACATTCTTTTTATCTAGCTGAGAAATGAGACAATGGGGATCCATAAGCAAGCTGTAGAGATGGTACTTTATAGACTCCAAAGTTATGATGACTTATTTGTTTATTTCTTAATTTTGTCTCATTCTTTGTACTTAAATTTGTCATTCCAGATTCCATTTTAATTTTCTTCTATTTTTTGATTGTTGTGCATTCTCTTCTTACATTGAAATATCAACACTAGACATGAAATAAAAATCAATTACATTTTATAGTAACTTTTAAGTACTAGGAATTTTTAGTCAGTGACAAAACTGTAATTAAAATTAGCCAACTACTTTCAGGTTTATTTATTCACGCCAACTAAATCCTGTGCTTGATGGTCATCCAAAAATGATGGAAAGCAGCTTAGCAATAATATCAGCCAGCTCCCTCAGCACTTGTGGGTGCATCACATCGGGACCCACGGATTTATGGGTGTCCAGCTTGCCTAACACATCTCCAACTCAATCCTCAACCACCAAGGGAAGGTCTTCCATTTCCCAGGCTATCTCACTATCCTCTGGGGACTGCCTTTAGAGTCTGCAGCAAGAAGGCTTTCCGTAGCTCCACCTTTTCTGTACAGGGCACCCTCCTCATCCAATAGCAGACTCATATTCTCCCTAAAGTTCCTTTTGCTATGAATGTACTTGAAGAAGCCCTTCTTGTTTTCCTTTTCTTCCCTTGTCAGTTTTAACTCCAAAAGAGCTTTAGCCTTCCTGGTTTCATCCCTACATGTTCTGTTAATATTCCATTTTTCCGCCTTCCGTAGACTTCTTTCTTCTCCTTGAATTGCTCCAGTACCTCCTTGTCCATCCCCAAAGGTGATGAACCTCACCACCTTTTTCTTGCATTTTTTACTTGTGCAGATGGATATGTTCCTATGCAACCTGATCTAGGTGAACCTGCTTCTGCAAGGGGGTTGGATTAGATGATCTGTAAAGGTCCCTTCCAGCTCTTATCATTCTATGAATAAGAATATGTAATAACATGCTAGCTAATAACAGTCATTTGAGCCATATTTTCTCTGACAAAGTTATGAAAGATAACATTTGCAAGCTTTTAAGTGCAGGTATTTCATATAGTTCATATAGGTAGTATACAGCAGAATAGTAGAAATCAGCTGCTTGCACAGTTGTATCGTTCTGAAGGAAAGTGAAGGCTTAAGTGTTTCAAAAGGAACTAGGGTTTAAATGGTCTGAAATTGTTTGAAGTAGTCAAAGATGAACCTGGATGGTCAGCTGAAGGTAAAAGACACTAGAAGAATAGGGACACATTATTGCACCATTGCAGTTTACTTTAGACAACAGGGAGTACTAAAGCATGGGGTTTTTTTAATATATTGATTATTGTTTAATAAAACTCAGCTTTTTTATCTTGAACTTCAGGCAAGCAAGGCCAATGGTCTTCCTGCTAGATTCTTGCAAACATATTTGTGAAACATAGGTATATTCATGAAGATTTAATATTTATTATATCCTTCAATATTTAACTATTGAGCTTCTCATTAGTTTCTTATCTAATTTTTGTCTCATCTCTCCTTAAATATTTCCGATTTGAAGACTGATTTACTTAAATTGTAGTTCTAGTAAAAGTAAAATGCTATTTATTACAAAAGATCAAATATCATCAAGATATACATGCCTATAAGAGCTTTTCAGCTGCATTGCTAATGAATTATCTTCAATGAAGTATGAAACACCCACTCAAGTACACAAAATTAGGTATTTTTGAAAGACTGAATTAAGTCAGTTTGATCAGTCAGTGAAACAACTAGTGAGTAACAGTTTCAAATTCCAAAACTGAGTTCTTTAAAGAAAGGCCATGTTTAATTAAATATTGTAGAATTTCACTGATTTACACGTGAAGTGGTTTACGCTCAGTATATTTGAGAATGAAACTCAATACCAAGAAATTATTAACTCTGCTGTCTCTTTTGTTTAAATAAAATTAATTCTTCTTCCCATAGTAGTTGATAGGACACATGCGAGATTTTCTTTATACTACAGCAGTAGAAAATACATTCTTAGTGAATTTTCATGTTGCACAGATTTTTTTTTTACGTGGGCTAACTTTTTAACTTATAAATTAAAACACTGTCAGAGACATAAAAGATTTTGGGTTTTGTCATCTTACAGTCTTATAGTTTCCTACTTAGCAAGACACAGGAACCAAGATCTGAATGTTTAGTACAAAGCATGCTGAGTTCAACTCCACTGTAGTACAAAGTCACATTAGAGACACCTGTGATTGTTCTGATGAACAATGGCTTAGATCAAGTCTGAACTACAACTGACTGGGTTTTATAGTAACAGCAGGATATTTGGATGATCAATGCCATAATTTTGTGTGGGCTAATAGCACTGAATCTGCAGAGTCTATCAGCTGTTCAAATGAGACTGAGTATCTGTCTTAACAAGGAAAGGCTGCAAGACCTGGGGCTGTTTAACGTGGATGAAGAACCTTATCAATGCTTATAAATACCTAAAGGGCGAGTACCAAGAGGATGGGGCAAGTCTTTTTTTCTGTAGTGCCCAAGTGTCGGGACAAAGAGTAACAGGCACAAGCTGGAACATGGGAAGTTCTACTTGAATATGAGGAATAACTATTACTGTGAGGGTGAGGGAGCCCTGGCACAGGCTGCCCGGAGAGGTTGTACAGTCTCCTTCTCTGAAGGTTTTCAAAACGCACCTGGACATGTTCCTGTGTAACCTGCTCTAGGTGAATCTGTAGCAGGGGATTTAACTAGATGACCTCTGGAGGTTCTTTCTATCTCCTAACATTCTGTGATTCTGTGATGAGCACTACTTGTTTCAGTTTTTCATGGTAGCTTGTGTTCGGCCTTGTATGTCACCTGTCGATTCACTTGATGCCTTGCACAGCTCACTGAGAGAAACTGATATCTCACAGCAGTGAAAGTATTTCTCTTTGACTCTAGTTAGCTCTATAAGAAGTTTAAATATTTGGATTAGATGCTGTCAGGTACACGATAAGGCCAATTACATTCTTTTTAAGTCTTGAATGTTTTAGGTCTGTAATGTGGCAGTTCTGAGGAGGATTGCAGATCCTTCAAGGCCCCTGGAGCAAAACTGAACAGAAAAAATGCAACTTAAGTGGGAAGATCTCAGGTTTATATGTGTGTATAGTCATGCTATCTCTAGTTTCTACAATAGCATTCAGTCATTTTCTAGTCATCAAAGTTCGTCACACAACTAATCTTACACAAGCTTACTTTGAAGGCAGCTCAGGGGCTGCAGGTTTTTTAAACTTGTTTCTGTCTTTTCTATTCCATGTGACAGACTTTCATAAACAATTTCTTAGCTGCTGGGATTCAGACAAATGCATCACTTCCAAAAACAAACACAAGTGACTCAGTGACACTGAATATGTATGACAAGACATTGACATTTTGTCAGAGGAGTATAACCCTAATGCACAAAGTGGCTTTAAGCATCCATGTGGGAAGCTGTGCTTCACTAAAGCTCTCTTTTTTAACAATGTTAAGTGACATATCGCATAGATCAGGCAGACAGTTTGAGAAAAGATTGTGTAGGGAAAATTGTTCCAGAAATTTTGTGGCCATTGTGCTGTAAAGAAGTGCAAACCAGACGTGACCTCTATGACACTTGTTCTCTTTTTAGCCAACTGCAAGTACACTGCTTTTTCAGTGGATATTACAGTTTAAACCAGACAACCAAAAATGCCTTTAGAAACAGCAGTGGTTTGATCGGCACTTGCCACTTTACAGAGATCTGTCAAATCCGATGTAAACTGAGTTAATAGAAGTGGTTGCAGTGTAACCCTTTTGTTAAGGTAAATACGTTTTTTAAATTTGAAAGTTGAATTCACACAAACTATAAATAGAATTGCAACAGAAATTCCTGAGTGGTAGAGAATCTAAATGTAAAGGTATATAAAGTTGTATAAAAAGGTATACAAAAATTTCAATAACAACCTGTTCAAATGGTCCATCCATTACAGAACATCATTGCTGGACACCACCAGTGAGTAATACTTCAAAAAACCATAAAATTTTTAAAAGCCAGGCACTAAGATAATGACAGATATATAAATACCGAGACAGAATTTTACTGGGAAGTATAAAATTCCCATTGTGAGTCAGCATTTCTCTGTAAAAAATCTTCAATAAATATCAGAAAATAAGAGAAAAATAACAAAAATAACATGCATAATACAAATCAATACCATTTCATAAAAGCAAGGAGATAAAGTTTTAATTACAAAGAAATTGTGTATATTAAAGATGAGGCGTGTTTTATGGCAAACTACGAATTGTAACAATATGTTTTGATACTTGATTTTTTATTGTTTTTTAAGGAAAATATTCAAGCTGAATAAGTAACATCTGCATATATGTGTAGAAACATACATTCAGTAGTCAAAACTGAATCTGGCAGAGAGATCAGATCCTTGAGTAGCTCTACCCCACTTCTTGGTGTTTTGAGCTATTTTCAAACACAGATTTGGGCCTAACTTTGTGAGTATGCTTGAATTAATCCTTATATGTTTTAGGTATCAAGACAGGAATAAAAGAAGTCAGGCTTCTGCCAGTATTCAGTATTTCCTATTTCTTAGGTCTAAGAAAGAAAAAATGTGTTTTAAGGCTGTTAATATAGTCCTCTTTGAACAAGTTGGTGGGTAGAAATTCCTATTTCAAGAACAAGATGAAATCTTTCATCAGTATGGTGCAAAAAAAAAAGCTAGCTAATTCAAAAATTTATTGTTTCTTCAAATAATCACAGTAAAAAAGAACGCAGACAAGAGAATTTCTCATATCTGAGCATCACATTTTCTAGTGATCATTCCAGTTTATTTCATGTCCCTCACTGCCCAACTACAATATATGTCACATTTGTTCTCAGCAGGTAATCTCGCTTTTATCAGTTGTTGAACAAATTCCTTGGATAATCTATCTATGTTTTTGCTGCATTTCAGATACAAATGCATTGCTCAGCTTCTGAAAGAGTGATGTAAAGGATGTTGTTTGTGTTGTTTTTCATCTATTCCTTGTCATTCTAAGTTTGAAAAACAGGATTTGATCAGCCCAGTGCTATTTGAAACAGCAATCAGAATGATATCTCTCCTGACTCTTAAGATTTGTTGAGTTTTTATGGTACCATCTATCAGAAAAAAAAGCTGTGGCTGAGATCAAAATTCATACAGATATCACAGGAAGACATAAAAACACAATAGCAGAAATTAGAAGACATAAGTAAAACAGCAGGCATGGACGGACCTTGATGTACCTGTGCCTGCCTTGGGACCAGAAGAGCTAGCAGAACAGAAATCAGGAGGAGCCCAGAGGTGCACTGCACCTTCACTTAAAAACTCTAGCCAGTGTCCTGATATTTGGGATTTCTGCTGGTTTAGGAAATCTCTCTATACAATGTTAAATATATATTTCAACAGCCATTGCAACTTCTATAGCAGTTTCTGGGGGGGAATACTGTATCTACTGTAACAAGAGTTTTGTAAACGGGTCACTTTACAGCTTTGATACTCAGATCACCTAGAAAAGCAAAGTGATTGCAAAGAGGAACAGATCCTGAAAACCTTGTGTTATTTCCACAAATTCTAGGCATGAAAACTTTTTTCCACTGCTGGGCTTATTCCTGAAATAATAAAAATTTATTTAATCCTCAAAAGATGGTAAGCAGTAGAAAACTTGAAAAATGTTTAAAATCAGAATCTTATTTTGTAACACATCGTTGACAGATATCATTTCAGTAATTTCAAGTTTAACCTTTGCCTTTTTGATCTGTTTTATCCAAACATATTAACAGTTTTAAATAAAAGGTCTTTTCATTTTAAAAACACTCAAGAGACAATCAACACTGATACACCAAATGAAAACACCTGAGACTGTGCCTACTCCAGGCTTTTGCTTCATGACCCTTGATTTGTGTCCTGCAGAAAGGCACATTCTCCAAAGGAAGACTAGAGCTCTACTTGTGCTTGTTTCCTTTCCAGTTCCAGTGCCACATCAAGCTCATTCAGGCTGGTATTCTGATGCTGAGCACCCTTTTCTGGGAAGTGAAAGAGACGAATTTTAATTCGTCTTCTTTTGCCCAAAAATCTAGCCTAAGGCAGAGGCTTACTGCTATAATTTCTAACAAGCACGTTTCAACATAAAGCAACATCTGTAACTACATCATCAGAAGGTTCTGCCCTGTAAATGTAGCCTGCGTAAGGGGTAATGCATGGATTTCAAATGTAGTTAGGTGTGAGTTTGGCTCACCTCCTCCAGGATTGCAGCAGTCATCTCTAAATGTAGGTAACTCCTTTACTGGAATCCGAAGCTGAACTTCTGCAGACTTTTATTCTGTCTCCAGAGTCTGAATGCTGATCATATAGTAGAATTTTCTCTGGAGAACTCATTCCAAGTTATTTAAATTAGGTTTAAAGTAGCAGTTTCCATCCAGTCTCTTTCCAATATTCCTTCCCACAAAACTCATCATGTACGGTTTGGAAGTGGGATTGCTGACTGTTGTTTTGCCCAGCCAGCATCAAAGGACCACGACAGTCTCTTGCTCAGTGTCCCCCATTCACCCCCACCCTCATTAGGATGGTGGAGGCCCCAATGAGGTGGGAGGAAAACGTTATCCAAGGATGTTGTGGATTGAGACAAGGGCAAGGAGGGCTCACTGTCAATTATGGTTCTGAGCAAAACAGATTCCAGTACTCAACTTAGAGAGGAAAGTTTATTCTACTACCTACAAGAAACAGAATAAAAATCAAAAAGAGAGCAGGATGATGAGAAAAATGCAATCAACACTCTAAGATCTCCCCCATCCATCCCTGCTTTCTTTCTGGGCCCAGCTCACTATTCCTGATATCTCTACCTCTTCCCTCCTCAATGGCTCAGTGGGGCAGGGAATGAAGAATGTGGTCAGTCTCCCACAGATGGGCTCTGCCGCTTCTCTCTTTTCAGAGGAGGACAACTCCTTGCATTCTTACCCTGCTCTGATACAGGGTCCCTCCCATGGGACACAGTCCTTAACAAACTTCTCTGGTGTGGGTTCTTCTCAGCAGCTATGACTTCTGCTGCTACAAGGTCTCTCACACAGACTCCTCTAGGCATAGTCTTAATGAACTTCTTTGGCATGGGTCCTTCCTGACAGCTAAAGCTCCCGTGAATATAGGGTCACTTACACAGGACATGGACTCCTCTGGGTGTAATCACTGCCCTTGACACGGGGTCTCTAATGAAGTGCACCAAATCTCAGCTTCACCACTCCACAGGATGCAGGAGGGTCTCTGCTCCAGCACAATTCCTCATCTCTTCCCCCACCGACCTTGGGGTTTGCATGGTCTCCTCTCTCTTCCAACTCCTTGCACCACCACTAGCCAGAAAAGAAGGAAGGTCAGAACAAGAAGGAACAGGAAGAGCCCTCCTCTTCCAGCTTATTCTTCTTAAAAAATGATCGTGGAGGCAACCAGTTGGCTCAGTCCCCAGAAGTGAGTCTGGCTCAGAGCTGGGGAGAGTTTAGATAAACCACTTCCCCGGTACCAGAAACAGCTCCAAGTCAAACCATACGGTCCCTGACCAGGTGTTGTAATTCCCCATGTTAGGCAGAGGCTTAGCAAACTGAACATGACTTCAGGTGTCTTTTTACTTCTTATATAATGCATTTGTTTGCCACTACAAGTTTTAATACCAAAAAAACCCCACATGCTTCTCTTAAACAGATGATGTTTCATATATTTCCTCTAGACTCCCCTTGCCCTTCATGCCTTCCAGTCTATCCTCCTTCATCATTGTTGATTTTGAAATAACTCTGGCTCTATGTCAGATTTGTGTCTGGAAGGAACAATGACTTTTTGACTTAAGTGTGAGAATCCAGGAAGCTGGAATTTGGTTTCATCATTAGCAGAGCTGGGTGACTATGAGAAAGTGCTTCAACTTTCTGATCGTCAGTTTCCTCATCTGGCAAAGAAATCTATTCTAATATTGCATAACATATGTATGGTTTGAGATATGTACACAAAAGACATATATACATGCTTGATATATTTTTACTGATATTACACGTTATTAATTATAGTTGTGAAAATATAGTATTTTTATTTCCATTTCAGCTGCCTTGAAAAAGGAGGGGGACAAGAAAGGTAAATCAATTATTTTCTCTTGACTGAAGTGTCTTTCAGGCTGTGACCGCTGTAAGAAATGTTTCATTCAGTGGTACAATTGTGATGACATCCACCATCTCATGTGCTACCATCAGCCAGCTTTATCTACTCCTACTGTGATAACACAGTTATCATTTCCAGTATTGTTAGCTCCTTTTTACTACAGGTCAACACAGCCTAGTATCAGACACTTCATCTTTCTGATTGGGAGGAAAATGCAAGGCTTTTGTTACCATGTTAGGACTTGTCAAAGAGAACAAAACTTGCAGTGCACCATGCATGATGTTCGTTCTTTGCAAAAGGTGCTTTCCTAGAGACATTTAATTTCCTCTTTTGAGATACCTATGTAGCATGAATATAAGCTTTGCTGAAGTCGTTCTTTGCCATTTTAACAGATTAAAAGAAATTTTTGTGCTGAATCAGAACCTAAAACATTGCTTAAAATGTTTAAAGATAATTATACTGTATTTATCAGACACTTAATAGCTATTTATAGCGTTGTCTTTCAGTATAAGATTTGCTGTCTTGGAATATTTTTTCTAATTTGTTGATTTTATTTCAATGCTAAAATAATGAAATATTAACACTAGGGTGAGATATTTCTTTAAATTGTTCCACTTCATGTATTATTTTGTTTATAAGCCCCTAAAATGGGAACATTTCCAGAATCTTTCATAGATTTCAAAGGATTACTTAAGATTTTTACTGATTAGTCTAGAAAAAAAATAGTTCTTTATTTCTGAACTTATACTGATGAGAGACTAATTTTTTGAATGAAAGGAGTTTCTTTTGTCATTTCAAAAAGGTTTGTTAATTCTATGGTTCACATATTAGAACAAGGGAGCCAACTTTTGTTGTCGGTACATAAAAACATTTTCAATCCTGTTAATTTCTTTTTTCTGTTATCTCTGTACAAAGTCATTAACTAAAACGGAAAAAATCCTATAGTCTCAACTGTTAAACAGCTCATGAGTGAAATTTTGGCTGTGTTGATGTTAGTGACAAAATTCCTATTCACTCCACTGAATCTAAAATTTCACATCACATGTCTAACAGAATAATAAAATTCATTTTGGTTATCAAAAACAAACATACTATATCAAGCAGGATATTTTGTCCAGAGATTAATTTGCAACAACTGAGGCATGAAAGGTGGCACATAAAGTAGGGAGAATCAGAAAACTGGCAGCTACACTTACAGCCATTGGTTTTCAGACATCAAAATGTCTGCTGTGTTCTCAGCCTTGAATTTATCACACGGACTGTTGCATCCTTAATGGAAAGAAAGGAGTAAGGTAATTAGAAAGAAAGGAGTGAGGTAATTGCTAAGGATGCTGCCTCTGTCAGCCTTGTCAAAGTTTATGGGTCCATTCATTTAGGAAGGACATCAAAGGAATCTTTTTAAATGCCCACTGCTTGCCCTTCGGTAATTTTTCACAGGTTAAGACTTTATTATTTTATTTATCAATTTTTATTTTTTATTTTCTTTTTTTATGTACTTTCTGTCAAAAAAAAAGAAGAAGAATCTCTTCTAATTTCTTCCTTTATTGAAAGGATTTTACTAACAAGTACAGGTAGGATACCTTCAAGCAACTAGGCCAGAGTAGGGTGTACCTCAGCTTGCTGGTTATCACCAAGAAATGGAAGTGCAAGCTGAAAGTCAGCTTTGATCATTCTTCTGATCTTCTGATATCCTAATTTTATTTATTTTTAGACTAAATCTCCCTCATGTTTTCTGAGATCATAACAAACATTGTCAGCAAGGAAGGTTCTGATTCTAGTGAAAAACATACTAGTCCAATGAAACTTTTCTATAACTAAGGAAAATTGATTCAGTGATACTCCTGTCTTCAGTAAATATGCATTAACTGGACAATCGCATAGAAGTAAGGCTTCTTTCAAAAAATGAACATGCCACGCTTTAGCTTTCTCATTGAGTTTCACACTCTCTGCAGGCCCCACATGGAAAATATTGCATGTTACTACATAACCACTAATATTATCAGATTTTATTTATTTCTGCTCATTTTGTTGTCATAAAAAATTGCTCCAGACTGCATGTGTGTTCCTCTGACTGGCAATAAAAAGAGGCAATGTTTGCTGATTTTGCTTAAGGATACATTATTTTTTGCCCAGCTGCAAAAATAATGGAAGGAGCTAGGCAGTGCTTTAAATTGACTGGCTCATTATCTAAAATATATTGTGGTAGCAGCATACGCAGTTCAAATACTGCTTTACTATTTCTCATGCGAATCATGCAACACATAGGCACTGCACGGTGTACAAAGCTTTCTCCAATTATTCTGTCTTGTTCAAATACACATCCTTCATCTAGAAAAAGAATAATGAGCAATACAGGGTGACAGGCGATCATAGAAAGACATGATGGAATGACACTTTCAATTGACAGTACATTCTGTGCATAGAATAAACATGAAGGAGTTTTCAAAGAGACAGAAAAGAACAAAATTAAGACAGAGAGAGCTTATGGATTTCAACGATTCATCCAAATAGGAGTAGTAATAACAAGAACTTTATGGTATCATTTATGCATAAAATTTATGTATTAACTGTTTCTATTTCAAAGGTTATCTCTGTAAGAGTTTGTGACCGAAGTCCTAGAAAATGGTCAGCTTCAGCTTCAAGCATCTTGTCATGCCTTCTTTCCACGTGTCATAGAAATGTGTAAAAAGTTGTCAGTTCCTCAAGGGCAAGAGGTATCAACTCTTTGCATCAGGAAGGCACTTCCTAAAATCCCCAAGAGACAGTCTGTCTTCCAGAAAACACTTTTTATTAAAGTCTTGCTTGTAATTCAAAGCACTGCAATCAAGGAATCAAAAGAATTGCAGTATTGGTGATGCAACATAAAGCCCACCAGCTTCAAGGCACCTCCAGAAAACAGTAGAGCTTTAACACCAAAATAGCACAATATTTTCTCAGTTTAAAGTGCCCTTTTTAAAGGAAATAATTTTTTAAACCTAGTTCTGCATGAGAAGGAATTTCTTTTTTCAGTTCATAGCTCCCATATCTTATTGATTTCTCACTAAAGAGGGCATAGACTGAGATGGAGGTGTCAAGCAAGCAGCTTTAACAAGCTTAGAATTTTTCTCTCTAGGTCAATCTCAGAAAAGCCTGTCTGAAGATCTGTTACTTTTGTGATTCTAGTGAACCCAAACAGGATTTAACCATCACATTATGCCTGTAGGTTACACATCCATTCGCATAGCTATAAGAATCATCTCATTGTTTGAAGTGAATCACAAATCTGAGTTGCCAGGAAGTTGGTTTCTATAAGTTCCTTAAAGCTAATAAACAACAGAGAGCAGCTCTGTCTTGCTTCTAAGAGCAAGCTACAGTGCATATCTAATTCAGAGTAGTTTTTCTGGAAGTCTCATCTCCTATGTAGAGTGCCTACAGTTAGATGTTTTGAATACTTGTAAGCTAGTGAGATGTAGAAGCTAGTTACCTGTTCATAACACGACTCCCATTATGATTATTGCTCTGGAAGCTTGCTCTTAGATTCATTTAATAGTTTTTTAGAAAAACAAAATACACATTCATCTGCCAAGTTTCATCAATAATTGACAGGAGAGTATGCAGGATCACATTTTGACCTTTCCCCAATAAACACATTGTAAAATACTGCAAACAGACTGCATGCAGCTAATATCAAACAAATTAAGAAAACAGGCAAGATATATATATTACAGCTCCAAATGGCATACTTTTGCCAATCCAATAAAGGACAATTTCTTTCAGTTACTCCTAGTATCCTATCTATTGCTTGGAAACTGCTGCTCTGCCTGAATATCGTAGTCTAAATTGGCCAAAGCCAGCGTCCCTTTTCAACGTGTCTGAAAATCATGATGCTTTCAAAACAATCACAAGCTATAATGCCCTTCAAACTAACAGTACTATTTTGACCACAGTTGAAGTCAGGCATCTCTCTAGAGAGGCAACAGTCAGTGAAGTAGCCACAAGATGGAGCCCAAAGGGTTTTTGAGATGACAGTTAATGTTGCTGTCTGGAATCAGATTAGGAGCTAAATAACACTGTTTTACCGAAGAAGTCTTTACAGGAGTCTTAAACTACAGACAAGATATTCTTCAGTGTAAATCCACTCCTGCCTAAAGATATTTTTCATTTAATAGATTACTAGTCATACATTGGTTAACTCTGACTTCCCATTTTGAAGCAATAAACCTCCAGCATTTTCAAGGAATATTGATGAATGGAAAATTTGAATGATATATGCAAAACTCTTTGAAAAACGTACGTCAGCTGAAATTTGCTTGATCTCTGTTTACCTTGTTTCAGTTATCTTGAGAGGTAAATAATTTATGCCCATTTTGCAGGGTTTTGTGAGACCTAATGATCTATACAACCTTTGTCAAGTGATGGCCAGATCTTGAGGGACCATGCTCATCTACTTTCTGTGATATTTCAGTTAGGATGTGACCAGAAAACACTCTCCAAAGTACTCACTCAATATATGCAGAAAGTAGGCAGAGGAATGAGTGCAGTGGGATCAAGACTTCTCATTGAATTTATACATTTAAATAATTAAAATTTTTATGACCCTCAGATTAGTTTAATAATTAAGAAATGTTAACTCATACAAATTGCAATGTCTAAAGTTAGTGACTTATGTTTAAGCTATTCACCCTAGTCTCACTGTCACAGACAGAAATCAGCATCTGCAGAGAGTATATTCCACCCTAGAGATATCTGTATTTCTGACCTGACTATAACAAGAAAAGTAGTTTAGGTTTAGTAAAAAAAGTAGAAAACAAACTGCAAGGAAGCTCACGATGGGTTGTTGTTAATCATATTAACAACCGTCACCAAACCATTTTAACTAATTTTTCTCTTAAGAATCTGACATCAAAAGTAATGTATAAATCTTAATAACTGATTGAATATTCATCCTCTTTGTTCTTAGATGGAGGGTCTAATAAAAATATTTAATCTAGTATTCTTAACATTAACTGCAAACTCCATATTTATCTCCCTAGCATCTCATTTTCACTGTTTTCATAGATAAGACATGTGAAACTATTAACGGTAACTTGCATCAATGTTTTTTTAAAAAAAAAACCCACACAATTTTATTATCCACAGGATTTAATCTAAATCCTGTCATTGGTTACATCTCCCAGATAAAATTGAGATTACGCTTTTTATATGTTCCATGACAACAAACCTGCAAAATAATCCAAGTCAATAGGCCTGGCATAGCATTTCAATTGCAGTTATGGTTACAACTTGTGTTAATCATTTTCATTTACCTTAAAGTATAACAGCAATTTCTTCAGTCCCTGCTACCAATAAATGTAGTCAAACTAGTATTTTAATGATTATCAAACAGCTGTGATTTCTGAAGAAAGAGTGAACTGTGTAATTGGTGACCTGTGTTGTTACTGTAAGTTAGGTGTGATACATGTAGATTGGCTTTGTGTCAGCAACACTCTCACCTGTCAATCAGCATAATATGCTTAAACACCTGGATATCCATGTAATTGGCTACAAATTTCACCACAGGATAAACTATTCCTTTATTACTGTGCAAAGATGTCTGCAAATGAATGATCAGAGGTATTGTATTCAGATGCAATTCCAGAATTAACAGTTCTTCTAACTATAATCTACATTTTCTTTTTTTATCTATGCAGACATCATTTTCAGAAATGTGCTCTTACAAAGTTGTAATTAAAACAAAACCAGTGATCAGCAGCATTTATTGAGGAATGAAGATGGCTCAGGATGTTCTGTCTCTAAGAGCAAGTCATTAGCCCTGCTTTAATCACCACATTAATTTGGGTAGCACCCTGGGAAAAGTCCATCTTCTCAGGAGCTAATTATTTTTTATTGTTCTCTACTCCTATTCAACCACTCTCTCTTCCAACATTCTTTTTTTATAGATTTTTATGATTATATTATTTTCTTAATGATAATTTAAAAATATTTCTTTAATAACATATGTAAATATATTTTCAAACATGATTATACTGTTACGAATACAACCATCGTTAAGATAGAGCTCAACAGACAAGTTCACCATGTTTTTGCATGGAATCTGGACCCAAAGGGTTAGCTTGGTATCTTTCACAAATAACAGACATTATGAAATAAACTAAAGATTCAGATATCAATGAATATTTACATTAAGAGGTACTCCTTTTGACTCTAATTTATATAGCATGGTGAATGACACTATTTTTGTGTGAACTAAAGTAAATATTTAAAAAAGAAAAATCAACACATATCTCAGTCTGCCTGATTTCACCCAGTTACCCTTTATGAGTCAACAGTTTGTGTTGCAATAAAGCATGGCCTGAGCTTGGCTATGTTTTGCTCTAGCTATATGCAAATGTAAAATTGATATTACTAAAAGCGAAAGACTGTTAAGCATATTGTGCTTTATCTGTATGTTCCCATCCCATAATTTCAGGGAAGAGCACATGAACACGTCAGACGCTGAGGATGATATTGAGAGGAAGCTCTTCAGGTTTTTCGCCACACGTGCCTAAAGATGAAATGCATTAATGCAGCACATGTACCTCATCTACATTAGACTGAAATTTTATTATTTCCAGCCCCGTCGATGGAAGATTTGTTCTCCTGGGATTTTAAGACTTATAGTACTTTAAAGATATTAGCTTTCAGTGCTATAATATAAGATTGCTGTTTCAACAAGACTTAATTTCCCAGTGCATTTCTATTGTTTAACTGACAAACTGGGAAACAGAGAAAGCTGGGATCATTACTGATGCTCCCCATAGGCATGCATCTTTCAGATTTGAATTGAAGTAATTCCTCTCATTAAAAAACATTTTAAAATGTTGGAAATGTCTGTACTTCTTTGCTACTTCTCCTATATTTACCTCATGCAGTTTCTCTCTTTTCTCCTCTTTATGAACTACATTTCCTGGTTTGCCCTGAGATATACAGCAAACCAAACAGTAAGGATATAAACACGCTGTGTGAAGGCAGATACCTTGGACTAGGCTGCTCTAATGACAGAAATCAGGCAGAAAGAACTGGAAGACCAGCCTGACAGCTTCTTTGGTGGAGAGCAGCAGTAAAAAGTTAATACCCTATAGGATCTAATATCGGTGACTATTTGTTAATTATAATGGCAAATCATGGCATTTTAGGAGATTTTCCCTTAAACGTTTGCCCTGTTATCATCATGTGTCACAAGAGACCTGCTGAAAAGACAGTCCAATGAAGTCTGTGGTGCTGCACAGACCCAGAGAACCGCTCCCTGCTAATGAGTAAGAGCACCAGCTGAACACTCACATTTTCATCTTCCCTGCAAACCTTTCAAGATAGTATTAAATCACTTAGTACTTCATACCAGTCACGTTACTGTAGGATAATACTTCCTTACTGCCTAGAGACCTGGACAAATATCCCAGAAAATGCTAGGTTAAAAGAAAAAAAAAAAAAACAACAAAATAAACAAACAAAAAAAACCACAGAAATGTAAAATGAATGCTGAAGGAAATAAAGAGAACTTATAAGGACAAGGCTTGCACAGCACACACTTTAATATAATTGTATAACATCATCCTCTGTTTATATCGTCACCACACTTACTTTCTTTACTTTGACTCATCTATAGGGTAACTATTTGCTATCAAGGCAATTTTCTAATGAACAGCAGGGAACGGGGTAAGCACAAACCATTCTCTTTGTAGGAGGCTTGCTGCAGCTGATCTGTTTTGTTAGGAGTCATATATGCTCATTAGACTCGTTTTTTTTGCACAGCCAGCTCAGCCAGCCAGCAGGACTCAAGTAGGTCACAGACAGATATGAAGGATCAGGTCTGTTGATCTAGAAAACTTGTGGAAAATTTTGGCTTCTCCTTTGAATGACAAAGAGTACAGACAATAACTTCACAAATGCAGGGAGCTGTTCTTAAACAGTGATAAATTCCAAGAATCCTTTTTTTCCTCTCTCTGAAGTTATTATCAGTTGAGACATTCTGAATTGTCTCAGTTTAAGGAATATGGTTTATTCTGGTTGAATTTTTGATAACATAAAGAAGACTTCACAGTCTGAAAACCTTGCACTGACTGAAACAAAACTGTTTTATTAAAACTTAAATTAAATACATGATGATTAGACAGAATATCTAATCTTAAATTCTTGCAGACTACAGTATTCTCACTGAATTTTGAAGGAAGACTGTCTATTAGTTTGTCTAAAGGCCAAATTTTTATTTTGACTAGATTTCACTTTCAGGGAGAATGGATGTAGTCAACTTGGATAAGGAAATCAAAGATTTATCCTTTTGTTATGATGTATAAACTGTAAGGCACAAATCTTGAGAATTCCATTAAAAGACTGTTGATCGTGACTCTTCTTTTGGTCTATAATGTTGTTACAGATTAATGTCACAGGTGTGTTCCTCTAATGCCTGGTCCAAATAAAGAATCTGTGCTCTCTTTAATGAGAGACAGACCAGGATCTTGCTTAGCCTAATGTAAAGTAACTTTGTACACATGTAACTATCCAATTATGGATAATTTTCTGAGCTAGAGAATGTATTACTATTTTGTTATTCTTCACTAAAACAAATAGTTCTGGCTTCATTTTCTTCTCCTACAAGACATATTCTTTTCTTACAGAGCATGCACACTCATAAATGTATTTGTTGTCTGAACAGCAAATGAATGTTATCCAGATGGAAAATAGACATGTTATAATCAGAAAGTGTGCTCAGCTTTTAGCCTCACCAATATATAGTTCAATAACCCAGAGGATTTCTGTTTTGAACCTATATCAGAAGCTAATTTACAAAAATATGCTGTATATAATTAATAGTCTTCTGGCATTCAGAATAACAAGCAAGAGTCAAAGAAAATTTGAAGTTAATGTGAAAAACAGCAAGATAACTACCAATTCTGGTTACCAAATTTAATTTAGAGTGACATAAAAGAAATTGCAAAAATGTTTCTGCTGAGGGTAGAAACAGATGATTTCATTGATCCAGTTCAAATCTTATGTAGCTTCAAGGATTTCATCAAAGATCAATCTGTTTGCACTAATCCAAATCTGACTCTTTTCCTCCTCTAATATAGATTATGTGCTAAACAAATGAAGGTAAAGTATTAATTTAGGGTTGAATAATCTACTATTGTAAACAACAAGCAATTATTTACCCAATGGGTAAATTGTTTTTTAATTAATTTTGATTAATGTTAGAACAGCTGAAGTGAGACCAAGAGTTCATCTAACCCAACACCCTCTCTTTACCAATAGACTAACCAGCAAAGTCCTGGGAAAGAGTACAGGAATAAAACAAACACAGAGAGATTGCCTTGTGACCTCCTGAGACAGAAATTTCATGTTAATTTTTTCTCTTATTTCCCCAGCCACTTTTCAAAATCATGAAAATGTTTAATATTTTTACATTTTGCAGCATGGAGTTTCACAGATTATCTAGGTACTATATAAAAATACTATTTAAACACAAAATTTGAATAGAAGTGCTCTGTTTTCAGTACAAGATACTATATTAAATGAGTCAGAATAGAAAAATACAGCCTTTCTTTTCTCACCCTTTAGCTTAAATACCATATAATATCCTACTAAATACTGTGGAAAAATTGATTGGGTTATTGACTTTTAGCTTTTCTCTTCCCATTTTCACTGAGTAGACTGAAAATCAGGATATCTCTTTTACAGACAATTGTGATAGTGTAAAAATGAAACTAAGGGTCTTGGGATTTCATTTTTTAGCTTTCTGCTTACTGTAAAAGTCATTTGAGTTCCACCTTTAATGAGACAATGTGACACATAAGAAGGGTAGGATTAACAATGAATGAAGTAAAATTATAGTTAGTAGATTTGGCAAAACATAAATGTTTATGGCCATCTCAATTTTTTTTTCTTTTCCAACAAAATATAAATATGTTTGAGAATAGCCAACACACCCTTTAAAAACTTTAAACTTTCATATAACATGCAGTTGAAATATCTGTTATGCTGGAAAAAAAGACTTAGCTTTTAGACAAAGCTCTGATAGCAATAGTCTCAGTTATCAAGCTCCAGTTTTATGTTGACACTACATAAGTTTGACTAATTAATACTTTCACAGATAATATGGACAAGAGAAACACAGATATCTTCCTAAACTTGAGGACCAGACCTGGGCTGAGTTCCTATTGCTTTAAACATTCTCTGTGACTCATTCACCAGCAGAAAAAGGAACATAACTGTATTGTCAAATATTTTTCAATATTTGACATTAATTTCCTTTTACAAATTCAAATTTATAGCTAGATGAGCATGTCTTGATATGTCTTTTGACACAATACAAAATTAATTTCCTCTTCAAATTTCAGACATATTTCATGGATTCTCGATTACAGTAGAATTTACCTAAGCTTATGATGTTCAAGGAACTATTTTTTGCACATTTTAGGATGCTTAGGCAAAACAATTGAGCTTAAATTTACAAGAAGGTTTTCTTATGCATATAAAATAAAAAACATGTCTTTGTTATAAAATCCTTCTTGTTTCTAATTTCTGATTCCTCACTTAGGAGCAAGTATAAGACTTAATTTGTACTTGTAATCTCTACTACCCCTAAAAAATATCCTTCTTTTTGTTTTTTTTTCTGTGCTCTGGACACCATATCTTGTTGCTGTCTCTTTAAACACACAGTAACAAATGGACTTAAATAGAGACTGGACACAAAAATGAGAGCAGTTTCATACTGCAGGGAAAATACGCAAAACAAAAGCCTGCTTTCACAACAGTTATTTTTTGCCTTAAGTGGAAGATCAGAAGCTCACTGAATCACAGCCCAGGAGCTCACACCAGCAGAATTATTGCTTGTGTTGCTGGGCCTGCAAAGGCAGTTCATCCCCTGCACTGCTGCATGTCTCTGCGGGATTACACTCTTTCACACCCAGCAAATTACCATATGCAGATGGCAAAGTGTTTATTGTCTTAAAAACAATATCTGCTTTGCAAAGTCAAGAAGAAAAATCCAGTTAGTGAGCTATATCTTGGCATTTTACTTCCCTCTGTAGAACCAATAATGATACTGAGTACAGGTCCCTGAGCTCTCACTTTACTTAAGAAACATTCTCTGAAGGACCATGGAAAGTAATAGCTCAGTTTTCAGATTTCTCTCATCTGTTTTTTTCAGGAAAAAAAACAGTGGAAAATGAAATGCCATAAAGTTTAGGAGCTGCAGTACTGAAATGTTGAGTCCTTCTCATTAGATGTGCCTTAATTATGCTAATTACATTTTTAAATAAATATTTCTACTCCTTGGAGTATCACTGAATCCATCTGAAATTCACTGGTATCACTAGGGCACATGCAATTGTCAGGGGCTTGTACACTTTCATTTAGATTGGCCTAGGTGTCATTTCCTCACTTGACCTAAAATTATTTGTCTGGCTTTATCCAGTATTGTACACCTTACGGTCTGAACTTGCTCTGTCTCTTAGTTGGCACTGAACTGAGCACCTCACAGCAAGACAGTCACCCTCAATTTTATATATGGTCATCATTTAGTGAGGGCAACTCAGTCCACTGAGCTAACACAGAGCCTTCCAGGGATATTTGTATGAAACATTACCTAAATGAGGACTTTAGAGTGCCTGTATTCCTTAACTAAGTATCCCATGGTGGATAGTACAAGACAGACAATGCTGACAGTTGCACATTTTAATATAGATTTCACTGAATGTTTATTTATCATGAATACCTGCATTAAATCTTGCATCATAGTCACAAAATACTAAAGCACACCTTTTTTTTTTTACTTCTAGCTACCTCACAGAAATCCCATGAGCACAGTAAGTATCAAATTGATGAAGAATATTGTTCCTTCAGGTGTTAGGAGGAAGGTATTTCTTCAGGTTGTCAAAGTTTTATCAGATTAAGATGGGATATAACAACATGATGCCACTGGAAATTTTGGCTTATGCAACTGCTTTGCACTTCAATGCAGGAGGAGTTGTGTTTCACAGGTTGCAGCTTCTTTGGAAACCCTTTTCCAATGCGGTCTGAGATAAGACCTGTCTGTGCCCTCTGCCTCTGTGGCAGTTCCACACTGGAAAAAAATCAAGGGGGACACAGACAAGGAAGGGTCTGTGCAATTACCTGTTTAAGGCTCTGATCCAAGTAATAGAGAGATTTATTTCTTGGTAAAGAGGTCTCTCTATATATCTATAAACCAGAAGAGAACATATTTTTAACGTTCCTCCTAAATGCCATAGCTTGTTGTTTTGGGGTTTTTTTCTCATAATATTGGTTTTTGGATCTCATACTGGTTTTAAATAGCACAAAATTGCTTACAGCTTATATTTTAATACAGTATAGTATATATTATTGTTACTGCATCACAATATATCTGTTAGGTCCAGGCTAAGAGACAAATATGGAAAGCTATTTTTTCTTTATACAGTGTGCCAAACTTTTACTTGCCATTCTGTATGAGACATTCTATCTTCTGTTGCAATAAAATGCTTTCATGACTTCTATATTAAACATCTAGGAGAAATTTTCTATATAGAAGACAGATGACAGCAATCAAGATTAGTAGTAGAAGGGTTTTACAAGTTCCATTTTTTTTTTTTAAAAAACACAGACTGGAATTTTATGATTTCTTAAACCACATTAAGAAGTAAAAGGAATTCTTTGGTATCATTTTAATTTTTAGTTTAAAAAATAGTTAAATCATAGAATCATTATGGTTTGAAAAGGCCTCTAAGGTCATCGTGTCCAACCACTAACCTCACACTGCCGGGCCCACCACTAAACTAAACCACATCCCCTTAGCTCTTCATCTATGTGTCTTTTGAATATCTCTGGGGATGGTGACTCCATCACTTCCCTGGGCAGCCCATTACCAATGCTTAATAACACCCTCCTTTCATTTTCTCATGAAAAAGTTCTTCCTAATGTCCAATCTAAACCTTTCCTGGCACAACTTGAGCCCATTGCCTCCTGTCCTATCATTCATTACTGGAGAGATGGACCCCCACCTCACCACAACTCCCCTTCAGATAGCTGTAGAGAGTGATCACGTCTCCCCTCAGCCTCCTCTTCTCCAGGCTAAACATCCTCAGCTTCCTCAGGCGCTCCACATAAGACTTGTTCTCCAGACCAGCTTCATTGCCCATCTCTGGACATACTCCAGCAATAGTTTTGATTGGAAGGCACTTTGAAGATCATCTGGTTCCAACCCCTATGCCATGGTCAGGGACACCTTCCACAAAGACCCATCCAACATGGCATCCACAATCTCTCTGAGCAGCCTGTCCACACCACATTCACAGTGAACAGCTTCTTATCTTATCTAAATCTACCCTCTTGCCATTACCTCATCTTATTACTACATGCCCTTATAAAAATACTTCTCTGGCTTTCTTGTAGGCCCCTTTAGGTACTGGAAGGCTGCTGTAAAGTCTTCCTGGAGCCTTCTTTCTCCAGGCTGAACAATCCCAACTGTCTCAGCTCTTTTTCAGAGGAGAGGTGCTACAGCCTTCTGATCATTTTCTCAAGAAATATATTTATCAAAACATTCTTCCCAAGTCGAATGTGACTATGAAATGCAAAGCCATATTTTAAAATCATAAAGCAAATATTTTATTTTTAAAATCTTCTAAAAAAAAATCTAAGAGCCTTCTAATGTAGAGGATCTTCTTATTTGCAGAGCATAAACGTGTTGAACATGAAAAAGTTGTCCCTCATGCTAATCCAGGTAGGTTTCATACTGTAATTTCCAATTACTCCAGGCTGCACTCAAATAAAGATATATGTGGTTCGCAAAACATGGAGATTTTCTTAAATTAGTCCCTGGTGGTTTTTTTTGTTTTGTGTCATTGACTTTATAAGATTTGGGAGAGGAATAAAAATGAGGGTGAAAATCAACTAAAAAGGATTTAGATTTCAGTTTTTCATAGTTCCTGTGACTCTCTCCATCAGTATATTATGGTTTATACATAGCACAACATTAGCAAAATCCATTTTCAAGAGTTTGGAGGAAGGAGTTCTCTACTGTCTTTCGGTACATCAAAGAAGAATTCTTGGAATTACCCCATCTCAGCCTTTTCAGTAAACCAATGGTTACATGAAGTGAGTCTAATCCACAAAAATAAGGAGCCAGAATCCCACTGAGTGCATGATAGCCTGCACACAGATGGCCTCCAGATGAATCTTACAACAAGAGATGAATGAAATTAAACTAACAAACAAACAAACAAACAAAAATAAGTAAAAAAATCTGGGCTGACTGTGCATTTGAGTAAACTCTAGTTAATAACCAGAAAGAACTGTCTGCAGTGAGCAGGACAGTGGTTCCACTTTCAACTCAGGGCTTTGTGCCTCATCATGCTCTTTCAGGAAGGCAGCACTCAGGGATCAACAACTGGGTCAAGTGTGAATTAAAAGCACTAAAAGGACAACCTCATAGATCTCAGCTGTTGATGTTCCACTTATAAATGGTTTTATCATATGCAGGCAGCACTGAAAAGCAAGTATCAACAGCTCACTGAACTTTGCTAGCAGTGCTGCTGTTTGAATTTGACATAAAAATGTCACATGTCAATATCAAATTGACATATGTCATATGTCAATGAACTTGACATAAAAGTGCTCATGAATAAATGATTGGATAAACCACTTAAAACCTTTGTGTCCAATTATAAACAGCCAGCTCTGTTTTTCATTATGTTTTTCTCCTGATTTTTTTTTAAGAAAGCAATTTCTCCTATACTCCATTTACTGTTTTTCTCTCTTTCTGTTATAATACAATATTCTACTTCAAAGGTAATATTGTCATAAACAGTTTGAGATTTCTGTCAGTTTGAGATTTTTCTTTTTGAGGAGCTGATTTAGTGAAGTTGCCTTGCTGACTTTGAGTAAGCAAGATAAAAAAGTGTTCCTCACCCCAGTCTTCAAAGACACAGAGGCCAAGCTTTTAAATTCTTTCCTTATTGATCACTTTTTAGTTATTAACAGTTTGCAGGGTGCTTCAGTCAGCACATGAGTGCAGATGGGCTCGGTCAGGGCAGGAAGTTCCAACAAGGAAACCAACTTATCCATCTCTATATATCCTGGGAGGGGTCAGTGGCAGCCAAACAGTGGGTTGGAAGCAGGTGGAATGGCTGTTCGTCCTTCCTGCAAAATTAAATCAGTCCCGCTGCACAATCAGCCTGATCTCATCTAGAAAGTAAGATAAAAATGAATTGCCTTGGTGAGGTATTTGCAAACCTCTGAGAATCATGTCACAAACTAGTACCTAGGAGAGATTAGGAGCTTAATGTAGTACAGTGCCATATTTTCACATAGAATCATAGAATGGTAGGGGTTTGAATGGACCTTTAGAGATCTTCTAGTCAAAACCCCCTGCAAACGCAAGTCAACCTAGATCAGGTTGCATAGGAACTTTGCAGACTAAATCTCTTGGAATTTAAATGCTTGAAGGGAAGTGGGGGAAAAGAGAAAAAGAAAAAAGGAAAAAAATAAAGAAAAAATCCAACTCGCTACATTTCCTTTAGCATAAAAGTTCTTGTCTCAGGTGATTAATAGTTGCTTTGGAGAGTAGTGGCTCTTTTGAGTTTTAGTTGATGACTGGAAGTATTAATCTGCAACCCTGGTGGTAATAGTGCTTCTGCCTGCTGTGTGTCAATGAGTGCTCTTGGGTTAGCAAACCAAATTATAAAAGCCTCATTCTGTACAAAGTGGTGGCCTCCTTTTTTACCTTGATTCAGAGCAGCTTCAAACTATTACTTCTATGCCTCCCATCATCAGACTAAGAAGTGACTGAAAAACTGGAGAATTTCAGAAAATATATTGGTCCTGCAGGGAAATGTTTAAATTAAAGAGTGTTTTGTGCATGCGAGTGAGAGCAAGCGAAGCAAGAGAATCTATTCCTGAAGTAATTCTTCTAAAACTGCCTGCAATACATAGAGAAATGTTTACAGCTTTATATTTTTCCATTTAAATTAGATATATCAGGGAATAAATGAATCTTAATGCTTGTAGAGCTACAAAATTGAAGCTCTGCAGAGGAAAGAAATTCTCTCAAAAGATTTCAAAATTGTAACATTGAGCTTATTCAAAACCCGAACAAAATATTTACCAAAAATTATTGTAAACTGTTGCAGGTTTATGA
Organism: Urocolius indicus; assembly: GCA_013401255.1. NCBI lineage: Eukaryota > Metazoa > Chordata > Aves > Coliiformes > Coliidae > Urocolius > Urocolius indicus. The sequence continues at coordinate 129,382 of WBNH01004322.1, forward strand.
GGTCATCAACTTTCTTTTTTTTCCTTTTTTTTTTTTTTTAAACCCTTCTGGATATAGTAAATAAAATACACGTGAGATATTGGGGATATTACTTCTGTTCTTGCCAAAATACTACGTATTATACTCATCCAATTTTCTTTCATTGTGTTTCTTCAAACTGAATCTGGTGAAAAGAAATAATTTTGTGAAGCCAAGCTTTCTGATGTTCACTCATGTTCTCCCTAAATTCTGATAATCTACACCTTCACTTTTGCTTCTGGTTACAATAGCAACTAGAACTCAGAGAAATAACCATACGACCACCTCCCAGAGATCAACCAGGAAACATGTCAGTGTGTTCTCCAATGGAATCAGCAGATCAATAATTGCTGTGTGGTTTGGTTGCAGAATAGGTAGATGAATGAATACCAAATAATTACTCTGTTTCCAAGTGAAAAGAGAAGTCCACATGCCTGTCCAAGATACAGGTTTTCTGAGAGTGAAATAATTTTGAACATAAATTCCTTTCATATTTTTAGATGGATCAGTCATACCATCTACTCACAGAATTATTTGATCAACACCTAGAGTTACAGAGCAAGCATTGCTGTAAATTCTCACAAAAGCAAAAATACTTTATTTTGTTTTCAAAACAAAATCAGAGACAACAACCAAAGAAAGAAAAGCCCAAACCTTTTGAGCTTTACTTGTCATTAATCCAGTTAATGGTACCTGGCCTATGTTTAAAGTCAGCATGCTGACCCAATCTAATATAGTGAAGTACACTGTTATATACAAAAGCTCACCTAAGAACGGAACAAAGATAATTTATCTCAACAAGCTGCATCTTCTAGCAGCTGATTGTGCTATAACAACATTTCTAGCCTCACAGACAGCCGTGAAACTGAGATGAGATTTTTTAAATTCACTTTTTTTCTTAAGAAGCTGACAATAACAGTAGCTGAGTAAGGAGGGAAAAAAAGCCCTAATCTTAATACACATAAAAAGAAATTAAATCACCACCTACCAGATGACAACTGAAAAGGATAGCAATGCAAAGCTGTATTTTATTTCCAAATAATAAAAACAATCAGTAACCACAGAAATTTATCTCTTTTTGTATTTTTCCCCATCAGTGTTATTTCCTTCTGAAAACAAACCAAAAAAAGAAAACAGACCAAATTAAAAAAAAACACAAATCACAATTACTGAATGTCTTATGTCCATACTTGCACTGTAACTTTGCTGGATGCTGCTGTGTTATGTATGAGAAACATGGACTGTGCAGCAAAAAGGCTGTTTCCCCAACTATTGGCATATGGTAAATGCCTCTTTAGACCTCTGGGAATCTCAGAGAGCTAAGTTAAAAGGAAGTCAACACAGAGAAGATAACAGTTGGACAATCTTAACAGTCCTTTCCAACCTTATTCTCTAGACCCTCAGGAAAAAAAAAAAAAAACACAACAAAACCAAGTCAAACAAAAGAAAACAAAACAACAAACAAACAAACAAAAGCTCTGTTTCTCTGGAAATTACATGCTAAATTCAAAGTAAATGTCATCTATGTTGAGATTATCAATAGTCTTCTCTCCCAAATACTGTCCTCTCCACTTATTTAGTCAATGTGTATTAGAATTTGGCATCCAAACTTGGCCATTTGAGTTACAGAGAAATAGCCCCCACAAACAAGCAGCAGTTCATGAGGCTGACTGAAGGTGACAGTGATGGGTAAACCAGTGACTTGCTCATTCACAGGTGGTTCTAGCCCCCTCCCAGTATCTCCCTCCATTATCTCATTTAAGGATAAGTTTTACTGCTAAGCTGGAAATATTGCTCATATTCAGAATCCAAGCAGCTTTTTGCATGCACAGACAGACTGGTTACCCGGCACTCAGAGGAGTTAAATGGCTTCAGAGGGCAAGAAATCCCTGCCCAACCTGACCTGCACCCAGGTATCATCTGATACCTCCCAGAGGTCTGGGGAAAAGGGAAGGTGCCAGAGGCATGTGGCTGTAAACTGCTTCCATCTGTGAGAGGAAGGGGAAATATGTTCTGAATATATGTTAAATGTATTTTAAATGAAAAATAGTGATGGATGTGAAAGTTGAAAGGTAGGAGTTAGAAGAAACATTTGAATTCAGGTATGGGAAAAGATAGAAAATGGAAGTAGAGCTATGAAAGGATCAGGAAGAATGAAGTTCAAATCAACCAAACTGGGCACAGGAGGAGGTCTGAAGACAAACATCCCAAAACCCTGTTGACTGTGCAGTTAACAGAAAGCCCACCTGAACAGAAAGTGTAATCCCACCTGCACCTCCGCCTGAAGCTTCATTCACACGCTTCTTGGATGAGAGGCAGCTCATGTCTGATCAGATGGCTAATGTTGAGTCCGTATCACCTGAGAACTGTGCTGAACAAAGCAACAGGCAAGTCAAAAGCATGTGAACTTGTGCAGCTTTTCTCATGAGATTAGCAAAAGCTCAGGGCTGCTCTAGTTTTTTGTGACAATAGATATCCACTTGGGTATAAGTAAGGCTGTCCTGTAGCAGATGGTATGAACCAGCATTCAGGCTAGCACTGTTCCCTGTGAATGTTCCTCTGTGAGTTAACACGTTTGGAGGTCTCTGTACTTTTGAAACCTTTAGAATGTACACATGCATGGATACATTCATACATATTTGGTTAGGTTGTATCTAAGAAGAAATTCTCAGCATTGTATAATACAAAGCCATTGAATTTAGACACTTAGGGAGGTGATGTTCATGATGCTCATATTATAAGAATACAGTTTCCACCTGAGTGCCTGCCTGAAGGACATTACCAGGTACGTAGGTTTTTTCTGGTGTCTGAGATATTAGGCCTAGTAATTTATTTTTCCATGGAGTATGATCTCATCACACAGTCATAACTCAAAACGCACATGTGCTGTTTTAAAGTGTTACAGTGAGATAGTGAAGCTAAAGACATGCATTTATCTTGTCATAGTGAACCATTTGTATAATATAATGTACAGAAGTATTCTTAGAGTTATATGCACCTATGCTAACATAGTGTAAATTTCTAATTTTAATGCTGCTTTCACAATACAGAGGAGAAAATTAAACAAAAGACAACTCCCACTGAGAAGTCAGGTACGAACAAGTCATTCTCTCCTGATCTGTGTGTGTAGTATGCTTGCATTCTAATCTTTTGGTTTTCTTTACACTATTTTGAAATATGTGACTGATAACACTTTCTTAGAGCAATTCTTGGCATGGCACCATTGCAATAGTTCTTCTGATGATGAAGACAGGTCAATACTTTTCCCCTCTTGGGTTGCTTATTCCAGCCTCTCTGCAAGAGCTGGGCTAATAGAGTGTTAGTTGTAAATCTGATCCCTCAGCTCTTTCAAGCAATTGAATTTACAGCAGACAACAGTGCCCAAGCAGAGAGAGATGCAAGAGCCCTGAAAGGTCACTCAGGGAACTAGAACATACTCATCATCATTGGCAGTCAATGCAAAGTTGTCTTGAGGGATTTTTGTAGATATCAACCTCTTGATTTCTACTGGAAGTAGCCTTGATTCAAACATAAAATGAAACATTGTCAAATCTTGGAGAATTATGTCAACAACGGATCTATCTTTGACATGGTGGTGATGGTGATGATGATTAATATTTTCAATAAAATAAAATGCTGTTTTGTTTTAAGTTGAATGGTGCTGGTTACTACCCCATTTCTATTCTTATTTCATATATATCTTTTCTTCTCTGCAGTAGCCAAATAGATGATGTACAGCATAGTATGGTTCTGTCTCTAATTGTGAAAATTCACATAATTTGTGGGTTTCTATTGCTTTCTATAAGTCCACTCATGATAACCTGTCATTTTACCATGAAGTTATATTTTACAATATCAGCTTATCAAATAAAAATAACTGGTGTGATCATAGCTTATTCTATTATTCTATGAAAACAATACAAATTATGTTTCTAATAATAGAAATTATTGCTAAATACTTCAGCATATTTCTATGTGGAATGTATAATAAGTTAGCAATTCCTGATAAGGAAACAAGTGGGGACGAGGAAGAAATTACATGTTTGAATGTACAGGATTTTCACCTAAATTCAGAATTTTGTTTTTAGGGACCACTAAGTTTCATTCTTCATTTGTGAGCAAAATCAGAAGGCTCAAACTGTAGTTTAGTAATGACTGGAAACAAAAATACCAGAAATATTATGACTTGACTATTTTACAATAGATCTTTCAGTCATATTCTTTGTAAGTCTTTTTTCTGTTTGTTGCAGCAAAACTGAGATTGCAGTATTTCAGTTTGGCCAACTTAACATAAGCCACTACAGAAATAACAGAAATACTAATACAATTATATAACAGAATAACAGAAATATAACAAATAACAAGAATATTCATAAAATTAATCAGATTAATACCTGATGGGTTTGAAACAGGCATTTTCAGGCAGTGGGTAAGTCATCCCATATTCTTTTAATATATATTTTTTAATTATATGAATTAGCTTCTGGAGATGACTAGCGCTCTCCTGACTAAAAGTGTAGACTAATGTGTTCTTGATGTTGCCAATCAGTTGAATCCCACGCAGAATTTTTAATCATCTGATGACTGGTCTGGAGGTACTTCTGATTTATGCTGTTACACAGGGAGAAGAAATTCTGGAATACATAAATGTGTTACTGTGCTAAATGACAGTATTCTGCATTATTTCAGCAGGAGGTGATAGCTAGTGGGAGTTGCAAAGGTCTAAACACATTAAAGCCTACTTATATTTTAAGGTCCTGAATGCTCTGCATCTTTACATGAGTGGGGAAAGCTAAGAACAAGTGAGAACTGACTGCCATATATTTGAATGTTAAAAAGGAAAAAAAAAGTAACATTTCTTTCCTCTTTGTGTTTAAATATTACAATCTATGTTCTTTTGTCTTCTGTAGTCCAGGCAAAGCCAGCAAGTACGTGATATGTACCTTGATCAGGAAAATTCTGTGAAACAGTTGGATATGTGTGGCCTTTTGAGACTTTAACATTGCAATTTCTAGCTTTGCTTAAAATTCAATGTCTTTATCACCATGTCTTCTTTTGTGTCGTTTAACGTAGTGTCTTGTCATTGCTATTTCAAATCCATTTGACTTAACCTGTTCCTTCAGTTCAAAAGCCAACTCATTCTATGCTTCCCATGTGACAAGTGTCAACCAAAAAACTAATGAAGCAGTGGCAAGCTTTTTAAAAATCACATTTAACAATTAGTTGAGTTGAATAAATACTCCTGCTGAATTTAAAAAATAAAAAATAAACAATAAAGATGTAATTACATTTTCTCCTAATCACATATTTTAGTATAACTGCATCTAAGATTTTTTTATCAAAAACAACTGAAGAAACAGTCCATACATTAACTTACCATGCAGCCTGCTTGTTAACTTTGTATAATCCTTCATATCTTCAACATGCAAGGTAAATTACAAAAGTAAAAAAAGGCCCAACTAAAGTTAAGTCCCCAAATACCCCCACACTCAAAAACAAGCCCAGATATGGAAAAAATGTCACTCTTCACTGACATAAGTTTTAATTAACACCTCATAAAACTGTTTCCCATTTGAAATTCCCTAACATGTCCTCATCTCAGCATTTCCCAGCATATATCTTCACCTGAAATCACAGTTGCTAGGAGTTCAATTATTCATCTAAGTAGCAGAAGGGCTGAGGTATATTGCCCTTTTTTTTCAGAAGCTGCTTATATTTTCAGCATTTTCAACATTGCAATCCACCTTTATGCCCTTGCTGCTCAAAGATAAACTCATGTACACTGTTTTAGCTGTGGGAAACATCCCCTGGAAACAAGGCCAGCACAGTTGTCATTTGATTTCTCAGCTCTAAAATGTTTTGTGGCTGCTTTTGGCATAGCTGTTACTATGGTATAAGATCTGTGGTGTGAGCTTTTTTCAAATTCTTTTAAGCAGATGTGACTTTTATATCAATTATTTAGTGCTAGATTTTGGTTTTAAAACATAGCTTTTTCATCTTTTCCATTTCTAGCAACCTAACATAAATTATCTTTTTTTTTCCAGTAATAATCACATTATAGAAAGGAGAGCAGGGGAAAGAAAATTTAAAACCCCGAAACATTACCAATCAAGCAGTGCTAGTTCTCTAATTTTCCACAGTTAGATATTGTTTATTCATACCAAATATAATGTTTTTGAAACTTCACGAATTCAGCTCAAGAATGCTTGAATCAACAACAAAATGGTTGAGTGAATGATTGCTGAGTTTGGTCTGTGCTCTCCTTTCAAAAAATGTAAATGTACAGTAGACACAAATTGCATGTCAGAAATTGAGGAAGGCCCCAATTAACTGACTTCTTCCTTGAGACCTCTTAGTAACATTGATAGTAACTATATGTGTGGAGCTACATGCAGTACTACTGGACTTCGTTATTTTGTGGCATATCCCTCAATAGATAATCTGTTAGTAACTATTAACATGTCTTTTTTCCAAAATAACAGCATGAAGCAAGAGAAAATTAATGTTTATTCCTGAAAAATACACTTCTTAGCTAAAAAGAAAGAGGTATAAAAATGTAACTTATAAATATTATGGCAATTTTGTCTTTTATCTAGAGCACAAAGCACCCACACAAGAAAAAGGTGTTCCACCTACAAAACCAGGTAAGCACTCCTGTGTTTTGTGCTTTCATTATCTTTAAAACTGTTCCTAAAAGAAATAGAACACTACAATTGTATATGACAAATGTCAAAGTCATGGTTCTATTATCTATTTTGTTGTATATAATAGCCTTGATATGTCACAAAACAACCAAGGTGGCACAGTATATCTTCACAATGCTGGTTGTCATTTTATATATAAATATATATATAACCCAAAGGTCAAATTTCTGCTTCTGTAATTCCACCAATGTCAAAGTTATGCTGGTAAAGCCTTTGAACTGTTTTCTGAAAGTGCTTGTTTCAAATGACTTCATTTTGCTAATTATTTGTGATTATCTGTCGTTTATTTGGATTTTAGTGTCTTCCTGTGTCAACAGGGCAAACAAAAATTTAATTTTTATCTATAGCAGGCATTATATGATGTACAATTTGGATCATGACCTGGCACTATCCATCACCTATTATAAAAGTCTTTGCATATCATGCAGCCTTCCTTATTCAAGTTAGAACAAAATTACTGCAGGTATAAAAACCAAGTGCCATTGGTTTAAAAAATATCTTCTCCATACTTCTCCATGAAAGGAAATAAATAAAGATGTTAAATTCTTTTTGTAAGATTATTCATCTTTAACCCTAGCACAGCTGTTTTTGTGTGTACATAAGAATATCATTAGCATTATTATCCATCATTAGATTGTTATTCATTACTGTGAGATCACAAAAAGTACTCAAATACAGTCAAACAAAGAACAAAGAACCCAGAGCAAAGAAAGACATTCTAGAACATAACAGTATTATGCTGCACTCAAGCGTTCTGACTATTTTTCTTTCTTCTTTTTACTTCCTAGTCAAGCTGAAAAACACTTCAAGTATGTGTCATGTCTTGTTTCTTAAGGAATATAAACCTTATTTTCAGATGCATGTTGTCCCAATTTACATTTTTTGCAATTTTGTCATGTTAGATAATGTGATTTTTTTTTTTTCCTATATGGAGATACTCTTGTACTTGGCCTGCTTAGTAACAGCTGAACACTCCAAAACTAAGTACGTTTTTAAATTAATATTGTGAAGCTGCAGCATTCAAGCTCTGTTTACAATTTTTACTTTTTATAGAGGGAAAGTAAATTATGCTAGTAGCATGCTCTGGTGATTTTAGAGGAGTGTTGACACATGATTTAGCTTTATGCAAATATATTGTTTATTAAAAAAATTTAAATGGCATGTAGCGTAACTGAATCAGACAACCTCTTCATTACTTCTTTTACCATTTGAAAATTACTTATTTCATTAATTCACTAAGCACATTCTTTGGCCATATTTCAATGTGCTTTTTCAACCTTTAATTTAAAAAAATTATATTAGAGGAAATAATGTTTCCATTGTAGATGAATTTTAAATAGGATTCAAGGGGAATTTCTTGCATAACAAAGACTTTCACTGAAGTCATTGGACAGAGTCCCTGCTAAGGTCAATAGAACTTCTTCATAGATAAAAACTGTAATCTAAGCTTATTATGGCATGTCAGTACAGGTTATATACTGTAAATAGTGATTAGACAACACTCAGAAGGACAGTTTATCCTGCATGCTTTGAATTGTAAAAATGTTTAAGTGTGAACATTCACACATTAATTAGATGTAGCCTCTTTAGCACAGGATTTCTGTTGGGTTTTTTGTGCTGTGTCTGGGACATCAAGACCAAACTCTGCATTATTCTGAGGCAGCAATATCCAAAACCAAGGCCAAGCCCCATGAAATACAGACCTGCTCCAGGTCAGAAGCTGACAACAAGGCAGGGCAAACACATTCTTAAACTATTGTCAGAAGACAGTGCTATTCTGAATCCCAGCTCCAAAGACAAAGGGGGAACAGAAAGCTTCTGAAATGTGTCAACACTGAAGGATGTCTTGCAATCCTGTATTGTAGCATTCAGTTTTCAAGTTATCATTGCAAAATTGTTACTTCCTCTGAAGGCATTGGTGAGTTTTCATTTTTGCCCCTATTTTAAACAATTTTTCCTCTATTTGATTCCATTATTCATATTTGTTCGGTTTTGTATTCACTGGATCTTTCACTGAATCTTTGTCTTCTGCACTGATTTATCTGGGAGACCCTCTGGGAGACTCTCTGCTAACAGAGAACCATCAGAGATTCATCATGTTTTCTGCAATAATAGTTTTAACCCAAAGTCGTTGTCAACAATGCTTTTTTTATCAAGAACTATATTACCCTGGCGTATTGTGAATATAAGGAACAGCCAAGATATTTTCCTTTGACCTTTGCAGAGGGATGTTTGTACCACATTCTTGAGCTTATATTCTGCTGTTTGAAATTATTATAAAGGTTGATAATGCCTTTAGAAGAAGAAAAGAAAAAAAAATAGTAACAAGAAGAGCTATGATCACATACAAATATAATTCTGTTTACACTGCCTATTTGGAGCTAATCATCCTTGAATAGATCTAGTTTAAGATTTTAAGCACCAGAGCTATCTATTTTAAATTATTTCTTTCTACAAAAAAAAACCCACAAAAGCATAGTTGGATCACTGCCTTCTTTCTTTCTAGAGCTCTATATAGCTTTGTTTCATGTATTTCTCTGCCAGATATACAGTATATTTGCCATAACATGAACAGAGCTATCATGTAAATCAGTATGAAATGTAGCCATGGACAGAAAATACTCACTGATTTTGGAGTTCAGGTCTATTACGAAGGTAAAATAAATCCATATATTTATCCTTGGATGAATTCATGCTCACATTGTACCCTTTGCAGTGTTACTGTAAAACTAAATGGGGTTTAAATCAGCATAGAGATTGTATAATTAAGTAAATGACAGATTATAAATATGAATACAAGATTGCATTTGAAAAGTCCCCAAATTAACTATAAATACATTGTTACAGTAACCTTAAAAGTGATTTACCATACAATTATAAAAGCAAATAGTAAACTATTTTATTTTTCACTCTTTCTGTTTTGGCATGCAGGAAGGTCTTTGACAAAAATTGGTCCTATATCAAATTTGAACATGTAAGGAAACTCAGAATTTAATCCCTGCATACTGAGTAAAGACTCACAAATTGTGAGAGGTTACCTTGAAAAGAAGATAAAATTGCTGGCATATCTTACTCATACAGGAAATAATGCCAAACCACATTTTGAAATTAAGAGAAAGAATATGCAGGCTGATATTTCAGGAAAAACTTAAGCCTTGCCCAAACTCTGTTCCCACTTAGTTCTGTAATGTAAGTTCCATGATATGGGTTAAATATTTCCCAAAGGCCTGGGAGTAAGTGGAAGCTTGCTGATGCATTGAGAGGAGAAACTGTCCCTTATGTTACATACAAGAGAGGGTCAAATTAACTACCTTTTAAGTCAAAGTGTTCAAGTACCTTGCTGTCTAAGGGAACCAATCATTAATCCTACATTAGGATATATGCAGATAGCCGCACCAGTCGAGATGCCCTAGTCAGACAAGCCCTTGGTTAAGGAGTGGGAGCACAAACTTTTCTAGATTTAGAGCCTCAGGAATTTTTTTTTTCCTTCTGAAAATGAGAAGAGGTATTAATCCATGGGTTGTAATGTAGTAATGTATCAGCTTTCAGCAACTATGAGCACGATCATAAACAGAAATGCAAATATTAAAGGACTTAAGCATGTTAGTGTTTAATAGCAGCAAAATTGGCCTTGGCTGAATGCATGTGATGCTTAGGTGTTGAGCACTAACATTTGTGAGAGTCTTTATGAGCAAAGACTCAGATGAAAGTTTCCTGAGATATGTTAGTGAAAATCATGTATAAATGCTCAGTCTTCCTGTTGAAAAAGCATGACTGAAATATTTTCACCTTGGTGAGCTGGAGAACCTCATGTTTATCTTAAGACAAAACTCCACGTGAGAAAAAAACAGAGATAATTCAATCAAAGGAGACCTTGAAATGTTTTGTGAACATAATCCTTTTTTGTCCAACTCCAGGTTCAAAGAATAAAGGTTTTGCTTGGCTAGTGAGGCTGCTCTCTTTCCTTAAAATTGTGTTCCAAAATAAAACTGAGACTAATAAAGTAGGGATAGGTAAAACATTCTTGGATTCCAAATCACAATTTAAATAATTCTTTTGATTTAAAAAGAGTAATCATGGTTTACACTGGGGAATTTAGTGTTATTCTTCATTTGGGACACGTAGATTATAAGAAAAGAGAGGTAAGAACCAAACCATAAAATTTCCATTTTATGGAAAATAGCATAGTCAGCTATAACCTTGAATGAACATTTTAAAATAACGGGTTTTGAGTATTTGCTTGCTGGAAAGCTTTGATTGGCACAGTGTTTGCATTTGCAGGAACTATTGCATGCTGGATTATAGTACTTCAAAGAGTGAGACTCCGCTTTCAGCGTGAAATTCTGTGTATACGCCCATTGTTAAGGCACATTTCTTTGCAAATTAATATCCTGCAGAAAAGTTGCTGATGAAAGAGGATATGTATTCAAATAGTTTCTTGCCTTGAAAGAAAATGGTACTAAATCTCCTATTATTTTCTTTGCCCGCTTTCTCTTTGTTTCTGATTATTTTCCCGGAGAGCCAAAAGGTGAAACCCTAAAAGCAGGTAAATATTACTTTTCAATGGTGTGTCTTACAGAAAGAATTAATGAATATACAAGCGCTGATTAATACATATTTTTCATCAATAATGAGCAACGCTAATGTAAACCAACATTGGTAAACTGACAGCAGTTTTCTACCAAAGATAATTCTGATCAGCTGATTATGTTATTTTTACTATTTGTCTTCTGCAACACGTTTTGGTGAGCTAGACACAGATGATCAGCACTGTGCACGCTAGTATTAATCAAGTAACATATGCACCAGAAGACATTGAGCAAAGTATTATTACAAGTGGTTGGGCAATAGGAAGCAAAATGAACAATATGAAGGCAGCCTGTCAGTTTTCCTGCTGCAGATACTGAAATGGTCCCAGATGCCTGAAGAAGTGCATTTTACTAAATTTCATTCTGCCTTGTTGAACGGAGTCACAGATCAACTGTCTATGTTTGCAGGCTGGGTAAAGGATGCCAAAAAAGAAATAAGCATGAGTTCTAAGTGAATGTACAATTAGATTAAAATAAGCTACATAAATCAGAATTTACTGCTGCAGAACTTCAGGATGGTCACATCTGATGATTCTATAAGTCCATCCAGCTCCATATCCTGGACTGGGTTTTTTTGCTTATTTTTTCAGACATTTCAGATTGCTCTGGGAAAGAGGGTAAGAAGAAGCCAATTCGCAGAGGGATCCTGTCCTGATACATTTTAGCCTACTATAATCAGGGAATAATGTTAGTAGTTAGGGAATTACACAATTCTAGTGCCTAAAAACTTTACTGAGAGTTTCCGAACTACTGTGCAACCAGCAATACATAAACAATTTCCAATGACTGTTCAGAAAGTCCAGAATTGCCACTGCCACTAAGAGTAGCAGCCACTGTTATATTATTAGATACATTGCATGCATACCATAAGATACATTTATGACAGTTATTATTACAGGGAAATTACTAGGGAGATCAGCTTTGTGCAATGTACTTACTTTAAGAGCCCCATATTTCTGATGTCTGTTGCTTAATCTTGTTTCCTTGCAAATCTTTCTAGCCACAAAGAAACCAAAGACAGCTAAGGAAAAAGAAGGTAGGAATTTGTTCTATGTGCTCATACGTGCACAGAAGATCGCAATAAAAATAGTATAAGATTAGGGTTTTACATGTATTGCTATGTGAAACAACTTATGTCTTGTCTATGTTCATTTTTAAAGAATTTTATGTGAAAACTGTAGGTAATAATCTATTCAGCAGTCAATTTACCAACCTTCAACTGTGCTACTTTTTTCTTGCTAGAAAAAACAATTGAGAAGAAACATCCAAAAGATGAAAAACCCAAAGGTAATAAAGGGATGTCAATCTCTGCAAACAGTAATGAAAATGCAAACATGAAGGTTTTTCATAGGATTTGAAAGAGGAGCTTATTCTTTCCAAATATGTGCAAGTAAACCACAATCATTAAATTGTGTATAAATCCCCAGTAATCGAATGTCTGATGGATCCTTTGCATGTGAGTATCAAGGATTACATCAGCACATCCAATCCAGCTGCAGCAGTGCTCTGCCTGTGACCCTTCCTGGCTGGCACGGCATTAATCTATCCGCAGTGTCCTTCAGTACTGTATTTACAGACTAGTAGCATTAGTAGTCCCCACTCAGTCTACTGTTATTCTCCCTACTGAGACAGAGCAAAGGTCATCTCCATAGCTTATGTGATGCTTTAGATCACCAGCTTCATTTTGTAGACTAACTGCATTGATAACAAGAAGTGTTTTCAACATATAAGGAAGACTTAATGGGCACCTGTATTCTGACTAATCTATTAGACACAACAGTACCTTGATTTTTTTCCTATAGTCATATGCAGACAAAGAAATGGTTTCTGCTATATCTCTAATGATAATTAATAATAACAAGTTACGCTAATTTATTAAGTTAGTGGTCTAAGACATAATATATTCTCTACATTGGTTAAAGACAGTGACTTGCAAATCCAGGTTGTATACATCCTGGAACTTCAAAGGATAACAACTAGTCAGTCATACTGCTGCAACTTTGCTGAACTAGTATCTAGAAGCAGTTTGCTTCTATGATTTTACTGTACAGAAAAATTCTATTTAAATAATCTACCAGGAAAATCATATGGGAAAAAAAATAAACAAACAAAAAAACCACATATCTGTGAGATTATTCCAAATAACTATAATGTTTCTCATCAAAATTTGTTTAAATAGTTCTGCCTCAAACTGAAGATTAATTTATCATCTATCTTTTGTTTTTTAGGAGTCCCGCCAGTAAAAGAAGCTCCACGACAACAAAACCTGACTTTAGGTACATGATTTCCCTTAATTATGAAATAATTTGCCTTTACTTTCCAACATTTTCCGGTTTGGTTTTCAGTTTTTTATTGTGATGTTAGGGTCTTTTTTGTTAAAGGAGATCACACTTGCAGTTTTTTCACATCTCTCAAGTTTGGGGGACAAGATGTGAGCCAAGCCAGTTAAATCAAATCTATATATATTGTTCCTATAGAGAATTCTTTGCTTAAATAGTATTGCTTTACCACTTTCCTAAACTTTTTAAATATATATTCAGCTAATTACTTTATAAACCAAATGGCCTATAGTCACAAGGCTATTGTATAAAGGCAACTACATATACACAAAATATTGACTTCACTTTTTTTAGAGTTTTTTTTCAATTAGGAATACAGAGTAAGTCAGCTACAGACTTCAATTCTTCTTAATGATTCTGTTAACTGATAGATAAAGAAGGTATAATCTATGCCAGCAAAAAGTTATTATTATTTTATTTATATAGAATTCATAGAGATGGTGCTAATCATAATAAATTACAAATAAGTTACACCAAATATTTTACAAAGTGAGAAAAGAATTATAGAGTAAAATTCCAAATTCAGTATAAAACAGGAATGTATTAAAAAGTTTCTACCAGTGGACTTTGTTTTGTACACCACACTCCTTTAAAACAGCACTCACAAACTATGTTGCTGTGGCTTTCACAGTAATTGCTGTCATTAGTTAATTTATTTCTATCGTACCATTGTGAAATTATTCTTGACTGAATGCATCCTAGATCATGAACAGCTCTGTGAAATCAGTTCTTTGTAACTAGATTTGCAAACAGAGCTTACTATGCAAGGATTTTCTAACCATTCTGTGTCCATGGTAAAGAATGACGATGGACGAAAAATTTCCAGAAGAACATCAAAGTGGTTTCTCTTTATAAACATTGTTTTTTGGTTATTGCTCAAATTGAGAATTTAGAAGTTGATACCAAATCCTAGGTCATGTATACTTCAGTGTGAGCTAGACAGCTTTTGTCTGTTTTGTTGGCAGATGAATCTAATGTATTTTGTATTTTCCCTAGTATACTGAATTCTAATACCTTTTGCTGATAAATGGAAGTAGAAAAGGATTTACACATTCTGAGCTAATCTAAAGATTTAAATAGTCAATCTTCTTTCAGCTTTCAAAATCTGAATAGAGCATATTCCTGTGTTCTCAGATGTTGATCAGAGTCCTTTAACCTTTCTTTGATTTTAAAATGCAACCAGATAAAGAAAACCAAGCAATTTTAAAAGCTGTATATAGCTTCAGTTTTAGAACATTCCACATTTAAATAGAATTTTAAGCAGTACGGCATCTTTCATATACAATGGTGATATATACTGTAGATGTTAAATTTCACTCTACTGTAGAGCAGCAAACAATTACTTAGGATTATTTCCCCTTCTTTGTCCTAAATATAAGAACTGATGCCTGAACCCGGATCGCAACTTATACCAAAAAAAAAAAAAAAAAAAAAAAAGAAAAAGCAATTGTTGGAACTCTAGGTTTTTTTCATGTATCAGATAACAAATGTATTTCCAAGCACATAGAAGCAGATTTTTGGGCTCTTGGAGTAGAAATTGAGGAGAGTACAAATTCATCTCTGTGGTGAAGACCATCTACCATAACCTGTATAAGAACAGATAGATAATTTTATGTATGTCCTGGATTGATTCATGGGGCATAACAGAGTAGGAAAATATAAATGAATGAAAAGTTGATTATGTTTATTGCAATTATCTTGTAATTGTGCTCATGACTGAAAACTCAGGAAACAACATATTCTGCATTTGTCATACAGTTAGTTCAAGAGGCTGACATTTTTACTATGCTATTACTAGAGCTCACAGATGTGCAAATGTGGCAGAAACGCAGAGAGGATGTGATGGAAAAGCATGAAAAGTGAACAATAATGAAACTGATACTAATCTAATGCAAATTTATTAGTTAAATTAGAGTAATGTGTGGGGTATTCCCAAGGCCAAGAAAAATAAAACTAGTCGTGCTACTTCCATATAAATAGATGTGTCATAAATAGACAAGTAAATCATGCATCTACCCTCATACAGTTCATAATTTTCTTGGACATGAGAACTGCTCTGCTTATTGTCTAGCCAAAGAAGTTGTACCTCTGGAAAAACTAAAATTATGGTTAAGCAGAGCTAGAATACCATTTATATGAACATACTCTGACAGCACTTTTCTTAAAAAACCCAACACTTCTCAGATTTTTCCGCTGCTTCTGCAATTATGGAGAGCAGTACAGCTTCTCAGATGTCTTCTAGCATTAAGAGAATAATTTCATCGTATTATGAGTAAAAGACATACAATGGCACATAGTGATAACCATATGAAAACCTCACCAACTCCAGTAGATTAATTCATTACATGTCAGTATTAGCATGCGGTGACTGGTTTATCAAGGTAAGGTTGTTTTTTTGCACTATCTTCCTGTAGTATATTTTCTAATGCAAAGACAATTTCCAAATCTGCAAAAACTAAAAGTTCTATTTCATATGACATTCGATATGAGAGCCATTTGAGAGACAATCAAATGTTTCCTCAGTGCTAAGGGAACATAAATTTGTCAGCAGAGCAACATGTAAAAAAGAGAACAAGAACATTTTCCTTTGCTTTTTCCTTGGTTCTGAATCACTCAAAGACTTTGGAAGAAAACCTTATCTTTCTCTTTCTATTCTAAAGTTGGAGGTTTTGTCAGTTTATTTAAGCACAAACATTGGTACTGTTGTATAAAGTAGAAGTATTGAACTAATTTGAAAATAAAGCACTATGTTCAAAATAGAAGGCAAGAACATAACCTCTGCAGGGCAGGTAGTTCTCATCTATAGATAGGTGATCAGCTGCAGATACTGTATTTTCTACTCTCCTTGGCACTCAGATAGTCTGTGTATCTCAGACATGTGATGCCTCTGCTATTCTGTTAGCAGTTTCTTGCAGAACTTCTTCTGCTTAAACTCATATCTCTGAAGCTGACAATTTGAATATGACTGTATCAAAGAAGATGAATAAAAATGTCGGAGAGGAAAGATTTCATGTCCTTTCTCAAAGTAGAAATATAGATCAAGGAAGAGATCATTAATTGTAACAGCTGTGTCTCTGAAAATAATAATAAAAATAATAATAGCGTCCTTGAAATAACTTTCATTAGAGATTCATCAATTTTTTTTTTTTTCTCACCAGAATTCACCAGTAAATCGCTAATAATAATGTTGTCTTCTCTGGACATAAGAAAGTGTTCAATTGGCTGGAAAATAATAGAAGGAACTTGCAGTCTGAGATGCATCAGAATTTTTTGTATAAAATCTGTGCAAATTCATTTACAGTACCTGTGTCTATACAGAATATTCTCATTCAGTGAGATTTTCAAGGGTGCTTATTACTCTGCAGTACACTCAGTGTGTGAGCATGATGAGCTACACACTAGGCTGCTTGCAACAGCAGAACAGCCTCCATTCTGTGAATACACATGAATGTCTCAGCACTTCATATTTATTAGAATTCTCAGGGCCAAGGGTTCATATGCAGGGTTTCCAGTAACTTGATGTTAGTCATTTGACTATTCAGAAGTTGACTTTTAAAGACATACTTGGAGACTTAATCGCATCATTCTTGTCTAAGTGGAAATATGGAGGAATTCTGTGCATTAACAACAGATGTGTGTTTAAAGAACTCAGTTAAACAGTGCTAAATGCTTGGATGGACACTTATTAAGAACTACGGTGATTTTGATTTAATTTAGTTTAACCTATTTTGAAATAAAATTGATGAAAATTTCACTGAGGCTGTTTTAATTCTGAATGAACACCCATATAATACATTTACATGGCCTAATTAATCAATTTCCAAAGTTAACTTGCATTAATCTTCCTGATTGTTCCTACATAGGAAAGTCACATAAGGGTGAGGTATCAGCTGTATTGTGGTGGCTAGGTAAAATGCAAGCTTTATGGTCTGGTCAGAAGCTGATTAAACATCACTGGAAAATTGCAATAAGTTTTGGAACTTAAAATCTGTGAATATTCACAAAAAAATGAGAACAAGACATCAAGTTTTATGTTAATTATAAGCTTAGAGATAGCCTCTCAGTATAGTGACATTTTAATCTAAATTATAAATTGCAGACTCTCTACTTTATACCCAAAGCATAAGTTTTATCTTATGAAGCAAAGAACTACATGGGTAGAATCTAGAAGTGCAGTGTATTCCTGATATATCTTCTACAGGCTAGGTCTAAAGTAATCTATTTTACTGTGGCTATAATTCGTACTTCTATCGAGTTTAATCCTCAAGTTTAATTGTTTTCAAGATTTGTTTACAATTAGGAATTAATGACATGGACTCTAAATCAGCTTTGCCTTGTATTGAGTTACTTGGACTTTAGGAAAGCTGGACATCCACAAATCGATGGGACCTGATGGGTCCACACACACAAGTGCTGAGGGAGCTGGCTGATGTTACTGCTAAGCCGCTCTGTATTATTTTTTTAATATATCATGGAGTACAGAGCAGGAGGATTTGACACCAAACTGGGAGGAGCAGCTGATTCACTGCAAGGGTCATCGGGGGGTGCATCGAGTGTGCCCAGCAGACTGAGGGAGGCTCTCTTCCCTCTCTACTCCGCCCTGTTAAGGCCATATCTGGAGTATTGTGTCCAGATCTGTACTCCTAAGTTCAAGAGAGACAGAGAACTTCTTGAGACAGTCCAACGGATGGCTGCAAAGATGACTGGGGGACTGGAAGATTTATCTTATAAAGAAAGGCTGAGAAACCCGGGGCTGTTAAGCCTGGAGAAGAGAAGAATGAGGGGGCATCTTATCAGTGCTTATAAATGCTTATAAGGCAAGTGTCAAGAGAATGGGGCTTCTGTAGTGCCCAGTGATGGGACAAGGCGTAACAAGCTGGAAGCTGAACATGCTGGAACACAGGAAGTTTCACTTGAACATGAGGAGAAACCTCTTCTTTCCTGTGAGGGTTAGGGAGCCCTGGCACAGGCTGCCCAGGGAGAGTGTGGAGTCTCCTTCTCTGGAGGTTTTCAAAAGCTACCTGGAAGTGTTCCTGTGTGACCTGATTGAGGTGAACCTGCTTTATCAGGGAGGTTGGATTAGATGATCTCTGGAGGTCACCATTTTGTGATTTTGTGATTCAGTATCTGTCTCTTCAGTAGAAAATCGTAAGTTTTCTTCTATCAACATAGTGACAAAGAAACAATTATTAAATTTTATTTTACATAGCATCTAAACATTAGGTACACATTGAATTTTACTAGTTCAGTCTTTAAATTACTTTGAAGATTTTATTATTATTATTATTATGCCAACCTTTGCTGTGCCATAATCATGAATATGCTTTACAGACCCCATTGACAGACTTTTGTTCAAAATCCTTAAGAGACAAATCATGAACATTAACAGAGTCCTTACCAATCAATAGTAAAAATTCTGTTAAAAATATAAAGTGAGATATAAAACATTATTTTAGAAGATTTTAATGTACCAATCACACTGTGAAAAAAGTTCTATAAAGGGAACCTTGGGGTTTCCACATTCATAAGGAACCGTCTAATGCAAGCACAGAATTTTTTGGCCCCTACATCCCTGTTTTTGAAATGGGGTAAACTGCTGGCCTAGTGTCCAGTTGTGGTGAAATCTTCTTTAGGATTCAGAAACGTGATTAATAATTGCCATCTGCCAGACATGGTTTAGGTACAATTAACCCATCAGCAATATAAGACTCTTAACAAAATGTATCTGTAATTACTTTGCTTTTAAAATGACGATGATGGTGATATTTTCCCTATAGCTCTTTAGTCATTGTGTACTCTCCAAGGAATTTAGCTGGCACTCTCAGAGCCATCTTTACCTGGAGGAACTAAGCTTTATACCTTCCCAGGAGGGCACTAGGGCTAATAAGTTACAGAATAAAATGGGTAGAACACCAGCTGTCTATTCCTCTTCAATTTGCACAATTACAGATCCATTACTACAGAAGTCATTGGTACTAGAGAATAATAGACAAGTTTGGCGTTTTTTTCTGGTTTATGTAAAGGTCTGTTTCTGCTTCTGAATCCTCTTCACATTAAATCTTTCTAAATGGTTACTGGTTAAAATTTATAAATAATTCTGGACTAATTCTTATACTATCAAATGCATTTGTTAATGTATGTATCTAGCTCTTGTGGCTCATTCACATGTATGGCATTAAATTTAATATCTGGAGAGCTTTGTAGTCCATAATGGAGGGACATTTCCTATTGTCATTGGAGTGCTGATTTGGGAACACGATTTCAAATGCAGATGCTGTTATTCAACCTAAATATTGTTCAAGGTGTCTGAAGCCCATGCTAAATATTGACATACAAATGCTATTAGACATGTCCTATTACATTTGATAATGTGCTCTCTGAGCCTGGAATGTTTGTTTACATCAGAAGGGAACAAATAAAATTCTACCTGGGAACACACTGAGGGAAAACTCAAAGTCCATAGAGACATCTCAGTAATAAAGAAGGATCTTTGGGAAAAAAATGAGTTGTAGGATAAGCAAAAGTTGACAATTGAAAAGGTAATAAAAAGTTGGTGATTTCAAGAACTAATTCATGAATTGATTACTTATCATGTTAAGCCTAAATATAACTTGCCTAGCAAATTATAGAAGAAACATCTAGATTTTCAATAACATAGAGGTGTACTGATCTAAATAAATAACATATGAGCATCACAGCTCATGAAAAAAAAAAAAAAGGACTATAAAAAAATATATTCTTTAGAGTGCTGATTTAGATCCAGTAATGAGAATTTGAATGCCTAACTTTTCAAAATGAATCCAGTTAGTGGTATTATTTATGCCTGTTGGACAATGAATTCGTTCAAAACATTTTGCTAAAATTAAACTAAGTGGCTTCAGGCATTTATAGATATATACTACATTTGAGCCCAGTCAAATGAAAAAGAAAAAATAAACCACAGTATAAGTCTCTAAATTATTTTGTCAAAAATGAACTATCAATATCTAGTATATTAATACTTCTCATTGTTAACAGTTTTACGTTTTAGTTTGTCTAGTATATCTTCTTAAATTGCACTGTAAGAAAAGAGAAGTACATATTATGTATTTCCATGACATAGTTCATGGAAGCAAAGTTCTATAGAAAATGTAACTCTTATACAGTTTTCTGATTCAGAGATTATTTACCTTTGTTCCAGAAAAAAATATCATTTTTTTCAAATCCTTCTTAAATTTTAGGCAAGTAATTCCTTTGTCATGTTTCTTCTCTTCTAATAAGGACGTTGATTAGATAACAGAGCAACTGTAATAATTATTTATCAACATATATTTTAATATTAAACTTTTATCAGAAGAAAAATAATCATCCTGACGCTAGAGTTCATGTTTCCAGTTTATTATCAGTATAGTCAAATCCAGTGAACAAATCATAATTATGTAATGCAATTTTTAATCAGACCAGAACTGACAGCAGGTGCTGTGAAGTTTTTCAAAGAAGCCAGCCTATTAAACTCCTCCTACAGTTCCCTTCTGTTTTCCCTTGTTCGTAGAACTGTGCAAATTCAGGGTAAGACATTTTAATTTAACTTCATCTTTCATTTCAAGTGGCACACAGTCACAGATTTGATCCTCCTAATCGTCAGCATTTAGATAAGAGCATATTTGCAAAAGTTCCATGGTCAAAGAGAGGAACTTCTCCAATGGGTCACTCATCCCTTTGAAATTTGAATTGCCTCTTAGCTTTACATTACGTGGCTAGAGATAAATTCAGAAGGTGTTAAGCAGGGTGAATTTAGGCTTAACGGGGTTTGTTAGTAGCATAGTTCAAGTACTTTCCTGAGTTTTTATTTTCTTAAAGTGGTGCTGCTCCAGGCAGAAAAGTTCTTACCAAGAAAAATCATAGAATAATAGAATGCTAGGGTTGGAAGAGACTTTTAGAGATCATCTAGTCCAACCCCCCTGCCAAAGCAGGTCCACCTAGATCAGGTTGCAGAGGAACATGTCCAGGCAGGTTCTGAAGGAACGAAACTCCACAACCTCCCTGGGCAGCCTGTGGCAGGGAACTGTCAGTCTGAGAGCAAAATATTTTTTCTTATGTTTAAATTGAACTTCTTGTATTCCAGTTTCATCCCATTACTCCTTGTCCTGTCACCAGAAAAAAAGTTATGCCCCACACTCCTGATATCCACCATTTAGATATTTATAAATATTAATGAGGTCCCCTCTCAGTCTCCTCCTCTCCAGATCAAACAGCCTCAGTTCCCACAGCCTTTCCTCATAAGGAAGATGCTCCAGTCCCCTGATTATCTTGTTGGCCCTATGCTGGACTCTCTCCAGAAGTTCTCTGTCCCTCTTGAGCTGGACACAGGACTTCAGATGAGGCCTCACCAGGGCAGAGGGGGAGGAGAACCTCTCTCAATAAATATGTACACATAAAGCTAAATGTATTAAAAATAATAACCTCTTTATTTATTAGCTATTTCAAGCAGAATTATTACTGAAATGTAGAAAGTGCTCACACCATTCAAATGCCAGCTTTGATTTCATTAGTTACTTAACTGCCATATCACTCACTGATTTTCTCTTCTGCTGCCTTCTCTCTTCTTCTCCCTCCTCTCTTTCTCTCTCCATTTCATGCCTTGATAGATGAATAAATATCTGGTAACAACTTCCAGGTTTTTTTATATCCATACTTGTTAACATAACAAGATCTCCAATCGCTTTTAGATTCTTCTTTGGTTTTATATAAGTTTTCTTGAGCTGAGAAGCCCAGAACTGGATGCAGTACTCCAGGTATGGCCTCACCAGGACAGAGTAGAGAGGGAGCAGAACCTCCCTTAACCTGATGGCCACACTCTTGATGCATCCCAGGATGCCGTTGGTCTTCTGGGCTATGAGGGCACATTGCAGGCTCATGTTTAATTTGCTGCCCACCAGGACTCCCAGGTCTCTCTCTGCAAAGCCGCTCTTCAGTACATCAGCCCCCAGCCTGCACTGGTGCATGGGCTTGTTCCCCCTGAGGAGCAGAGCTCTTGTCCTTGTTGAACCTCAGGAGGTTCCCCTCTGACCATCTCTCAGGCTGGTCGAGATCCGGCTGAATGGCAGTACAGTCTTCTAGGGAATCAGCCAGTCTTCCCAGTTTGGTGTCATCAGAGAGCCTGCTGAGGCTGCACTCTGACCCCCTCATCCAGGTCATTAATGAAGATGTTCAATAAGATTAGTCCTAGAACTGATCTCTGTGGAACACCACTGGCCACAGGCCTCCAACTTGATTCCATGCCATTGATCACCAACCTTCTGGGTTCTGTCACTGAGTTGGTTCTCAATGCACCTCACCATTCACTCATCCAAGCCACACTGCCTGAGCTTTCTGATGAGGATGTTATGGGAGACAGTGTCAAATGCGTTGCTGAGGTCAAGGTAGATTACATCCACTGCTTTGCCCTCATCTACGTAGCCAGTCATGCCATCATAGAAGGCTATTGGATTGGTCAAAAAGGATTTCCCCTTGGTGAATTCAGGTTGAGTCCCTCTGATAACCACCTTTACCTTCATGTGCTTAGAGATGGCTTTGTGTACATAAATGTTTGTATGTGATGTTTAACCAATGTTTTAGTGGCTGACAGTTTCTTACTATGATTTTTATGCAATGTGCTGTAATTACATTAGCTGAACAAGCTGGCTGTGGGAATGTGTCAACAGACATTGTGTCAAATCAGCATGCCTAAGGTATATGATAAGCACACAGTGCATCTTGTCAAGACACTGCATTTGTTTTTTGAGCAATATCAATAAAAAACCAATTCTATATTGCCACCCACCAAATACAACTGTAGTCATGTAATTACCGCTGCAGGCTTGGAAAAAATCCAATAGATTATTAATTAACAGACTTTATATCAGGTCTACATTCATTTTTGATCCCTCTTCAATACAAGTTCTTGAAAGAATCGCTCTTTTTCTCCTGTTTCACTAAGAAAACACATAATGCCAGTAACAGACTCCTTTGAAAGCTCAGTTCTAGAAAAATTATAAAGCCTGTGTACTCTGATCATTGCTATGCTTTGTTGGAAGTGTCAGTATTACCACACATGTGTTGCATTGTTACATCTTGAATGGTTTTACTATTTTTCAAAACACTTTTTATTTTCAGGGAATATTACTTTGGGTATATTCACAGATTTATGAGAGAGTTATGCGTGAAGTGTGCAGTGACCATTACATGGAATATAACAATTTTCCATAAACATGCATCTTATTTATTCAGTAAGCCTTCTTACTAAACAATATAAGAGCCAGTTAGAAAAATACAGATTTTTTTTTCTCCATTAAGTGGTTGTTAGGTGTCGTCTATGACATTAGAGCTAAAAGACAAATAACACCCTTCACCTTTTATTGCAGAAACTGGTCTTATTAGAATAAAGATCTCATTCCTTGAGCTTTGCTTTTATGTTTCAAAAAGAGCACTTTTGATTGGTAAAAAAAAATCATAGCTGGTTTTAACTAGTTCTGATCTTGAGATCTTATATATACTTTTACTGTGGTGATATTTTCCCCTTCTAATGATATTAGATATGTCCCAACTGATCTTATAGCACTATTGGTCTGATACATTTACAACATTTTATTCTAAGTGTTACTAAAGACATGCACTACCAACTTTGTACTGGTACTACTTTTGTCCCATTGATTGAAACATCGATAAAGGCTAGTTTGTTTCATGCATTTAGCAGATTTTCTGAGTTGGGACCACAGACACTCATATGAAATGGAACAATCTTCAGGGTGCTTTTTGCTTACTGTTGAGCACTATTCTTGAGATAAAGTGTATTTATTCTTTTAAGGTATAACTATTTTACCTTCTCCAGACACCATAGTCTCACAGTGCTTGAAAAAGAACATGTGATGTGAGTTCTCACAGTTGCAACAACAATGTTGTTGCTAGTATTTAACTCTGCCTGTCAAATACCTTTATTACTTTGCTGTCAGATCTCCTGCTAAAATAAATATGAAAACTTGGATATTCTTTGCAAAGAAGAACAATTAATTGCATTATTTTACAGACACTTTGAAAGTAGCTTTGAGAGCTAATTCCCAAACATTCTTCATTTTCTTTCTTTATTCAAGACATAAGACCCAAAAGAAGTATCATCATGGGATAGCTTCCTTTCTTCCCTGTCACACAATGCTGGGAAAGTGTCATTTTAAAGGGATGTTTTTAGATGTATAGAAGTGTTTTAAAGTAATAGTGATCTTTCTTGCTTATGTGTAAGGGACATAAATGTTCTCTTCTTTTCTCCCTCCTCCTTCCTATTAAGCATCGTACCTCCTGGCAATGACAGTAGTGTGGCTGTACAGCATGATTAATAATAAGAAAGGAGTTTTAAAAGACTTATCAAAACCAGATAAATCTAATTCTTGAAGTAAATTGCTGTTTTGAATAGCCAATATCTAAACATAGACTATGTTGTGAATTTAAGAAATAGTATTTGGTCTCTAGCATAGGCTCTCAACATTTGACTTTGCTATTCAAAGAGATGAGATTTAATTAAATGTTAGTTACACTGTGATACTTAGCACAAATACTTATATACTTGTTCTAGAGTGTGAAAGCAAAACTTTCCGATATTTGGCAAGGATTCTACACTACTTCCCATCTCCATCTGCCCCTGTGCTCTCTCTGGTCAGTTTGTCATACTGTAATTTTACCAAAATATTAAAGGAAAGCACCTAAATTTTTTGACACAGAAAGAAGCATAGCAAGAGGGAAAATAACTATTTCTCTTCCTTGCTTTTCAGTAAGTGAAAAAAAAACTTCAGCTCCTCACTGGTTGGAACAAGGTTTCTTTGTTCTTGTAGGGTTGGTTAGGTTTTGATTGCTGAACCAAAACATAATATATGCATTCCCAATCAGAAAGCAATCAGAAAGATATGAGTGCAATTGTTAATACTTTCCCCTTACTTATAATTGTTCAGTAATTGGTTGGTTCTAATGCTATGATTGCCTGCATTTTTGTGCTTTGTCAAAAAGTTTAATTCTATTACAAAAGTCTCTAATTGAAGAAAACTGATTCAAACTAGAAAACACGCGTAATAAAAATTGTTTCCTCACATATTCTCTGTATTTTTTTCGCTAATAACCAAACTGTTCTTTCTAAAAGCTATTGTTTTTTAATAAGTACTTTGTTTGGTGACTTCCCTTATAAAGAGCTATCTGAGCCTTATAGAAATGACACTTTAACCATTGTAACCCAAATACAGGAACTCTTTTGTATTCTTTAGGATTAGTAAATTTTATTCCTCTCTGAATTTTCTACTCCTTTTTCTTATAAGATTAATTGTTTTGAAAGATTGCCATTAAAAATACATTTATTTATTTGTTTGGAACATGATAGTTCCTTCCACAAAATTCCCATTAATTACTTAGGTAGGCATTTGGATGGTAATCTGTCACTTTGAATGGTAGAGAGCTTTGCCTAAGCCATCTTCTTTAAAATGATACTTAATTATTTTAACTATGGAGAAGATCTGATTAAAAATATCACAAGGTCCCTGGACATTTTTGGAGTTTAAATATATTTCTAAGCAGACTGCATAAAGATAAAAAGGAAATGAAACTTCTTCCCTCTTCAGCCCCTCAAATACCACTTCCCAAATCAGACATGCTACTTAAGTGGAGCTGGAATCTATCATCCTTTGGAAACTGTGGATCAGCTCATTGGGTGCCAAACCCTTTTATAGTGTCCCAGCACCTTGACTTTTAAGATCCATCGTGTCTCTAAGGATGGAGTGCCCTCATAGTCATCTTAAAGAACTTAAAGAACTTTTCTTAAAGAACTACTTCAGCTAAATCAGCACAGAAACAATTCCAAAATAGACTGCTTAAGATATAAAGATCTATAAAGGCATAAATATGCAGGATGAAAATTAGTAAGCCAGTGTTTACCTAGCACTGAACTTTCATAGTGTCTCTTCCACCACAAGGTTCTTTTAATTAGCTGACAGATGATTAACAGTCTGCATCTGTTGAGTAGGCTTCTCATTAAAATCTTACCCCATCCAATTTGTCACGGAAGGGGAACCCTGGTTGAGAGGATTCATTTATTCCCTTTGTGTGTAAAGTTCTTCTGGTGATCTAATCAGATTTAAAACTTGTCTCTTTCATAGCAATTCCTTGATTCTTCTCTCAATAGAGAAAGATTTGAGATCTTATCGTCACTTCATCAACGTTTGTTTTATTATTTTTTGTCAATGTAAATGGCAGAGAATATATAAACCACCATAAGACAAAAAATTGTAACCACCTGTTAAGCACTACTCAAATCTGAGTGTGCAAGTTTCTCACACATTGATTCTAATATGCTGTACAGATTCTCATAAATTGATGATTTATGTTTTATAGAAGTGGATTACTTCTTCACTGCCTTTGCTAGGTATGAGACAGAGTAATCTATCAATTTGGAAAGATTAAGGGCTTATAGATGGCACCATAACGGTATCTGAAGGGGATATAATAGATGTGCAAGCTTCAAAGTTAGATCGGACTCTGGGATGTATTTGGACTTCTGTGAGCCTGTCTACTGGTTCTTGGCCAAGTGAGTTCTGATGGTATTTTTGCTTTATGTGAACATGTAGAAATTGAATAGTATCTAAAATCACTGTTTAACTATTTCAGCAATCTTTTTACTTTGGGATTGTATTTGTTCTCTAGTATCTCATCCATTATGAGGACCAGCTGAGGTAGCTGGGGATATTTAGCCTCAAGAGGAGGTGTCTGAGAGGAGATATGATTGATCTCTACAACTGACTGAAGGGGAGTTGTAGTGAGGTGGGAGTTGATCTCTATAGTAATGAATGATAGGAGGAAAGAGACTCAGGTTGCACCAAGAGAGGTTTAGATTGGACATTAGGAAGAATTTTTTCACCAAGAGGATTATTAAGCATAATAACCTTTGCGAGACACATGAAAGCTAAGAAGTTGATTAGAAATAGTTCACATGAATTCACAAAGTAAAAGTCATGCTTAAACAACCTGATAACCTTCTACAATGNTAGTAATGAATGATAGGAGGAAAGAGACTCAGGTTGCACCAAGAGAGGTTTAGATTGGACATTAGGAAGAATTTTTTCACCAAGAGGATTATTAAGCATAATAACCTTTGCGAGACACATGAAAGCTAAGAAGTTGATTAGAAATAGTTCACATGAATTCACAAAGTAAAAGTCATGCTTAAACAACCTGATAACCTTCTACAATGAAATTACTTGATTGGTTGGTAGACGAGGGGAGAGCAGGCTTTTGGTGTTGTTTCCTATAGGATCTTTAGAGAGAAGCTGATGAGGTAAGAATTTGATGAGCAGAAAGTGAGGTGGATTGAAAACTGTCAGGCCCAGAGATTGGTGATCAGTAGCAAGAAGGCTAGTTGGAGGCTATTAACTAGTAAGGAATCAATAGTGATTACATTTATCATCTTGGTAAATGAATAATAAATAAATAAATATCATTAATGATATGGGTGATGTGGCAGTGTACCCCCAGCAAGTTTGCAGAAGACACAATATTGAGGAGAATGGCTGATACACAGAGGGCTGTGTTGCCATCCAGAGGAACTTCAATTGACTAGTTTCCTCCCTTCTGCTGAATAATTTAAAAAACAAGAGAGTGTTTTTGCAGTATTCTTCACACTCCTTGAAACCAGTCCTCTGTGTGAGAGGTGTCACTCAGAAATCAAGAGGACACATTAGCTCTGTGGAACATTTGTATAATTTATTGTCTATCCGTGGAATGTACTTATCATTTACTGTTTCTCTGTTTTCTGAAACTCATCTCTTCTTATTCCAGACTGATTTCTATCAGGCAAGTATCATTTTAAAAGATCAAAGATAATTTGGAAGAATTCTCTCTTTTTGGGAAGAAAAAAAAAAAATTGCCTGTTCCTTTTACAAAGTAAAAATAAAAAAAAAAAAAAAAAAAAGGGAAATACTCCATCATCCAGCCTTTCAGAAATTAATTCATCTTGGGTATCAGATGCACCTGTGTAATAGCACTAGTTATAACTGGTTAAGAAAACATTTGTATTCTGTTCTAGCATTGACTTCTTTTTTGTTTCCTCAGTAGTACTCATAAGGGAAATTTAAGTAAAAATGTGAATTCTCATAAATTATTCCTAAACAAAAGCAGAGGATGAGGTATAAGGCTTTTTCTTCTTGTCTCAGCTAAGCTGACAAAAGATGTCTAGTGTTCCACCACATGTTTTGCTCCTACTGTTAATCTTTTTTTGGTAACATTTGCCCTGAAGATATGAAACAATACATTCAAAGTGAGAACCCTCTTCAGTTTAAAAGACACATTCTGTGTTTACATGGATGTGGGAATTACAAAGGCAGAACTGAATGCATTTGTAGTCTTATTTGCTTGCCAAAATTCAAATTGTTCTCCTGACTATGGCTTGTTTCATAACAGTGTTGCAGACTCTAATGCACAGTTCCAATGTTTTTTATATTTTTTGAATCAGATTCTTATCTGCATGTTTTGCAGCTGAGATTTGTTAGATAAGGCAACATAAGAAGAGCAACATGAAATACTGAAAAACCCCATAGCAAAAATTTGAATTCTGAAACCATTTCTTCCTACATAGATGTATTGTATGTGTAAGTGACTTTGTTTTGCTTAACAGGTTAGAATATGCTAAAAACAATTATATAAAAAGCGTAAGCTTGTTCAGTCTTTCATTAGTGTTGGTCTGCTACCATGATAGACCACTTTTTCTTAAGCAGTCACAATCTTCACCACAGCTTCCCATCTCAGTCTCATAAATTTTCCTAAGTTAAATTCAATAGAACTCA
This sequence comes from Urocolius indicus, assembly GCA_013401255.1. Lineage (NCBI taxonomy): Eukaryota > Metazoa > Chordata > Aves > Coliiformes > Coliidae > Urocolius > Urocolius indicus. Next base: position 158,859 of record WBNH01004322.1, read on the forward strand.
TTACTATTGTCCCCATCTCTCCCGATTTTCTTCTTTATCCTACATTTTCCTGTTTTTTTCTGAAGACAAGTAATAAGTAACAGGCTAGATAAACATCTGAATGACACTCTGAAATGTTGCACACAATGTAACCACATATTGGCCAAACAACAGGACTCATTTCTCAAACACTACAGGTGTCTCAGAAATAATACAATCAAGGGTGACTTTTAGCATTACATGTTCCAAATACACATAGAATTTACTTTTTGGTGGGACTGCTTTTTCCAAACTAATTCTTCTCAGTGCCTATTTTTCAAATTTAGTGGTACAGTCCACGTAATTAGTTTTTTGCTGCTGGCCAAGTTGCAAAATTTGATAACAAAGACTTGATCTTTACGTGAGTCAGACAAGACAACCACAAAAAGACCAAAAACTGTATTGAATATACCAGCATTTCTGATACACCACTCTGTTTTCTATTATTCACTGTGACTTTTTAGTCACTAAACACACCCTTCACCACAGTTTATATCATAGGAAACCCTGGAGCCCATCTCAGTTTAGAATTTTCACAGTGAACATCTATTTTTTTGTAACATGAAATGAACAGCAGAGGAAAGAAAGAGTCATCAGAAAACCAACTGCATGAAAACTAACATTTCCCATGCCAACATAACTCCAATTATTTTTCCAAACATAACTGACTAATCATTATCTTTTAAAATCTTGTCAATGTTAATCTCAGAGTGTAAAATTCAGCTTTTGGAACAAATTAGGTCAATTCCATCTGTGCTAAAGTATGTATTCCTGAAAGCTCAAAACTGGAAAGAACTGAGACTTCACATACTAGCACTCGAAAATCAAAAAGCAGAAAATCACAATGCTTGTGAAAGACTAAGGAAGAGATATTGTCATTTATTATTGCTTTATTCAGAATAAAAGATAATTCCTTTGAAACCTAATAAAATATGTCATTATTATTATTAGATTGGAGTCCTTCTGGAACTCCTCAATGTATCTGAAAGTGACTGTGAAGTGCAAAATCAGACAATAAACGTGTGAATTTTGAGGTTTTCTATTCAGCTATCCTAAAATGAAAATATACTGAGAGAGGTAGGACTATAATATTAGAAGAATAATTGTTTTAGATATGAAATTTTCAAAAAGTTCTCAGTCTGTACTACAAAGATGTCTCATTGAGCCTTTCAGCTAAAATCTTGTTATGTTGCACCTGGTTTTTGATCACACTAGAGATTTGTGATCTTACAACTCACTTAAAGGGAATGAAATCACAGATGTTTTCTGAAAGAACATGGAATAGACTTATGGCCTCAGTTTGGAAGCCATAAATTTAAACTAACTCTTCCTTGTTTTCTTAGCTCCTGTCCGCTACTTTCAATGTGTCTTCCTAAATGGACCCAACGGATTTGAACTGCAATTTGCCACTAATCCCTCTTCAAACAAGGAAGAAAAGACTCACTCAAAGACTTCTAAGAAAAAGACAAGGAAACCAGGGCAATAGAGAGACTGAGTGCTGTGATCACTCACATTTTGCACTTTATCTTTTCTGCTGAGGTCCACAGTAGTTACAGTGGTACTTGTCATCACAAGTATGCGATCCACTTGGACATGTGTACCTGGAAAAAGTTTCCATGGGATAGAGGCAAAACAAGCAATAATGAACTCTGTCTGTCAAACATAGAAATGTAAAATTTCCATTTCTATGGAAAGCCTGCAATGCTAGCAAAGCATTGACCTGATTTTGTGTGTGTAGGGGGGTGGATGGGTGTGCGTGTTACCCTGCCTCTTGCTCTTCCTGTTTTTCTTTACTCACCTGCTCAGCATTGAAGTGAGCCTATTTTCCATTTAATCTTATCTAGGGAGTAAAAGGTTGAATGTAGCTCTTATATCAACAAGATTGCAAGACTACCTGCAATCCTAAATAATTTCTTCTTAACATTCAATCAAATCGCTGGCAGGAAAAAGCATTACTAAGTCATGAATATATGCTCTATGACTGGTGCTATTTTTATGTCTCATTGACCAGTGTAGTCTGAGGTTCACACTTACTTGGAGCAGCTCAATATACTATCAGTAAGTTGACTCCACAAGTCATGTTAATGAAAAATAGTTCTATTTAACTTGAGGCAGTAAAAGCATGGTCTGTATGCCCTGCCTGTTATTGAAATACAAATTTCACTTTCTAAAGTTCAAAATGAGCAGAGAAAGTGAATTAACATAGCAAATGTGAGAAAAGCCAGTGTTATATCAACATGAAGGTCTCAAGAAACAAATAATTTTAGTACTCCTACTTTTCTTCTGTGAATAAATCAGATTGACTTGCAGTGAAGACCATGTAAATGGAGAATATACTAGCCAACCACTGGCTATTAGCATAAATCAGATGAAAAGCAACCCAAATTTCCAATAGGTAAATATGTCAATTTAATGTAATATCAGATGAGAAAAGAAAAGAAAAGA
>WBNH01004324.1:0-63988 GCA_013401255.1 Urocolius indicus
TATGGATATAATTTTGAATATAATAGTTATGAATATAATTTTGAATATAATATTTATGAATATGAATATAATTTATGTGTGACTTGCCAGCAGCTATTGGGCTCACTGATTTCACTTAATCTACACTAGTGGAGTACATCAACCTGGTAAAAGTGCTGCTATGTTACGGTGCGCTGACTCCATTAAAACATTGCACAGCAGCTAAACTGGAGCAACCTTATGTTTACTAAATCCTCAGCTGGCCCTGATTACTCGGGAGAGAAGGCCCTAATAGAGGGTAAGTGTAGGTAGACTGCCCTCCACTGCACACCTGGAAGACTGCAGTTGCCAAAAAAGTCCCAACGAGCTCCTTATCAGGCAACAACCTCTTACCCTTCCAGGGACATTGTCGCTGCTGGGAAAAACATCTCTTTGCTCTCAAGGGAGCAGTCAGAGAGCCCTGAGCAGACCCACTCTGTGACTGCACTTCAGTTGTGCTCATGCAAATATATCTTGTAGGTTGTACTATGGTGGTCAGATAGTGAAAAGGCAAAAATCAGCAGACATTAAGAAAAGACCTATCAGGGTTCAAACACCCACCACCTCTACTCCAATTCACTTGATGGGGATAAGAGAGTCATGGCTGAAGTCTTAATTCATCAAACCAAGACAAATATTTGTCATCTCTCCAGGCAGACTCCAGTTGATGACCGAGCTGTCACCAGCCTGACTCCTGGCTGTTAGCTGATGAGACATCATAAAAATTCAGTCAACAGTTACCTCATATTCAACTAAGTACTTATTAACATCTCCTTACTGGAACACAGCATAACAAAGCTCAGATAGCATAGCATAACATAACTCAGTGTGGTTCAGATGAGTGGATGGAGACGTGGATCGAGAGCTGGCTGAATGACGGAGCCCAGAGGGTGGTGACCAATGGCACAGAATCGAGTTGGAGGTCTGTGACCAGCGGAGTTCCACAGGGATCGGTTCTGGAGCCAGTCTTGTTCAAAATCTTCTTCAACAACCTGAATGAGGGGACAGAGTGTACCCTCAGCAAGTTCACTGATGACACCAAACTGGGAGGACTGACTGACTCACCAGAAGGCTGTGCTGCCATTCAGTGGGATCTCGACTGGCTTGAGAGTTGGGCAGAGAGGAACCTCATGAGGTTCAACAAGGACAAGTGCAGAGTCCTGCATCTGGGAAGGAGCAACCCCATGTACTAGTACAGGCTGGGGGTCAAACTGCTGAGGAGCAGCTCTGCAGAGAGAGACCTGGGAGTTCTGGTTGACAATAAACTAAATATGAGCCAGCAATGTGCCCTCATGGCCAAGAAGGCCAATGGCATCCTGGGATGCATCAAGAAGAATGTGGCCAACAGGTTGAGAGAGGTTCTTCTCTCCCTCTCCTCTGCCCTGGTGAGGCCTCATCTGGAGTCCTGTGTCCAGTTCTGGGCTCCCCAGTTCAAGAGGGACAGGGAACTTCTGGAGAGAGTCCAGCACAGGGCCACCAAGGTGATCAGGAGATTGGAACATCTTCCTTATGAGAAAAAGCTGTGGGAACTTGGGCTGTTTAGTCTAGAGAAGAGGAGACTGAGGGGACATCTCACTAACATTTACAAATATCTAAATGGTTGATGTCAGGAGGTTGGGACATCCCTTTTTTTGTATCATATCTAGCAACAGGACAAGGCGTAATGGGATGAAGCTGGAACACAAAAAGTTCCATTTAAACTTCAGAAAAAACTATTTGANTCCTATCTGGAAACGTCTGCTTGGACTGCAAGGTGAATCACTCACCCATCCTCTTGCTCTGGACTTTGCTCTTCCTTCCCCTGGATATTTGATGTCCACATCATCATTACAAAGTTTTACCTTTTTTTTTTTTTTTTTTTTTTTTTTTTAAGAGGAATATTTTTTTTTTCTTGTATGGGGAATTTGGCACACTTATCAGAGTTTTTCACTCTGAATGGTCAGACAGGAATTGTACTGAGACAGTTACAGCTCCTAGCCTTCTGCTGAAGTTTTGGGAGGCAGAGGTCTACTCATTTCAGTCAAATAGTTCAGAACCTTTCTCTTGAACTTAATGTGTTCATAAAACAGGCATCACTTTCTCTCTGCTATCAAGTATCAAAATGCAGCCTTGCTCTTATAATCATTTTAGCCATAGCACTTTAAATAGGATGAATTGCAAATACTGTTTTGAGGTGGAAATCTCAGTACGGTAAAGCCAAGAGACATACCTAGATAGTTGAACAGCTGTGAAACATACAGTAGGGAAACTCAGGTCTGCTGCACACAGGAGCTTTCCTGTGCAGCACAGTAGAGCTGTAAGAGGGTCCTAGTCCTGAAGGACTCCTTCAGAATCTTCCACAGAATAAACAAATATTATTTCCCACTAACAGTCCAGGCATTTCCTGCTATTAAGCTGCTTGTTGGTTAACATAGTAATGTCGAGGGATGAATTTTTAAATATTTGGCACTTAGAGCTATTAGGCTTAACAAGATATTGCCCAGATTGTCAGAGGCAAATAAAGTTTGCAGCTTGCACTTTCTTGGCATCAACTGCTTGCCCAAGTGCCTAGATGTAAGTTACATTCCTAGCAGATGTCACCCAAGTAAAAAATTGTTGTTCTTCACCATAAATTCACATTATTTCCAGCATGTTGGATTAGATCTGTGATAAAGAGCTTTGCATTTGACTGAGAGAAACAGCATTTTTTTTCTCTGAGCAACAGTTGACTCCTTTGGCCCTCTCTCTTTTGTCCAGGCACCTAATTGTCTTGGGAAAAATGACCTGTTTATCAAGTTAAACAAAACAACTGCTATTCAGAACAGACCAATAAAACAGGATTTATATGAGGAACTATGGGTTTATTGGCTACTGGTTTAAGCTGTTTGTCCTATTTTAGAAGAGTATAATTTTTATTAGGTTTTTCCCCCTGTTGAAAAGACTATTAGTTACATTGTCATAAATAAGGAGCTACATTGTTTAACATGGTCATTAAAAAGGAGGGTTATAGATCACATGATCACAAGGGTTCACTTAGGTCTCATAGGATTAATAGAAATGGATGTATAGCAGCAGTTCTCGGCATGCTTTCATTTGACCTTTTGCCCTACGTTTTGGACCACAAAGAAATTGTTTTATGTAATCTCTTAAAAAAACGACCTTCATTGCCCTCTGCTGGCAATATCATTTTCTCATTCTTAACACTGCACAAAATGGAGTGTTAGCTGGACAAGTTATGGGACATAACCCTAAGAGGGCTGCTAGAGTTAAGAGCTGTCTAAGGGTCTGTGGGCAGCAAAGCTGTCATCTGTCTACTGCATCCATGTTAATGAGCATAATGCATAGTTACATATAGGCACATTACAGCAAACATAGTGCCATTTAAAGCAGACACATCACCGTAGGAATTATCAGCATGAATATACTTTCAACAAAAAAATTGCTTGTAAAAAAATCATATTAATTTTCAAACCTGTATTGCTCTGGTAATCCAGCAAAAAGTTACCTGTATTTTATAGATATATCTTAAAAGTTTTTGTAATGACTGCATTTAGACAATTTTATTTTAACATCAATGTAAAATTGTACATCAATTTGTCAATTTGTACATCATAGCATGTCTAATGGTGTTTCAATGGAACCAGTCAGGAAACACTTCAGAATGATAGGCAGCCCTGGGTTACCGATACATGTTTCGGCCCATGTCAACAGTGCATGGTATTTGTTGGTAATATAATGATTTATGTGAAATGTGGTTATGGGCACAGTCCAGACTCTCACAGATGCTTTCCCACAAAACTAGGGAGTCTGATAGTTGGTTATTTGGCTGGCAGTGGCAGCAGAGGGGCCAGAGCTGAAGTGAGCATCTGATCAGGTCTTGTTTCTGCCTCTAGCAGTGAAGAGCATACATCATGTTAAATACATTGGAGGACCAGGGACATTTGCTTTGTGGTTGCCTTTACTACATCTACTTCTTGAGTAAATGCAATATTGGTGCATTTCCTTTCATGAGCAGCTAATGCACTAAGCACTGAAAAAACTCTCCATTCATTCTCCATGTGCCTGACAGGTGCTGATCACACACACTGTCAGAAGTTGGCTGTGAAAGAGTGATGAAAATCCACTTTCTCACAGAGATAATGTAACTCATGACTCTCTGGCTCTTTTATTTTGTCAGCCATATCCTTTTCCCAGAAAGTAGTTCTGAGAAGATATTTTTGCAAATATAAGATGGCATATTTGGCAGAGCACTATGTAAGCATTTTTTCACCAAGTAGGAGGATTATATTACAGAAGCTGAACACTACAAGTACTTTATGTAGGGTAAAAACATTAAATGAGGAGAACAGAATATTCTGGGTATCTGGAGTTTTCAGAAATCAAATCAAAATAAAATCACAATGTAGTGGACATAGCAAATTGTGGAGCTGTCTTTGAGGCAGAAAGAATTACCTTGTTGGTTTTTTTTTAATGAAAAAAAAAGACACAGGAGATAGAAAAGAAAGTTAAATGAGTCATGGTCTTGTAATGGAGAAGTGGGTATTTCTCTTGTTCTGCCTGAGTATACCCTTAAAATCAGCAGTGATAGTGCCCTGTGGTTTTCTTTGAAAGTTTTTTCAAATACACAGGACTGTATCTGTTTTCCCACTTTTCATCAGTGGACTATACCGATGCTGTCTATAACTTTCCAGCCAGGTGCTGGAAAATCTTGAGTCTCTGGTAGGTATGATAAGATTTTCACACAACATCTCTAAGTTCCCTGATCACAAGTCCTCTCTGTGTAGACATGAGAGGGATGTTTAATGCTGGATACACCGTTTCCTTTAAAGGCAAGAAAAAGTGGGAGATTGCTGTTTTATTAAATTCACCTTTCAATAACAAGTTTACACAGCTCACTAGTTTCTCATCCTTATTTGTCATCATTGACATTGAATGCATTCTCAACCCATTAATGGATAATATGACATAAGAAGAAAATTAGGGGTTTTTTTATTGAAGCAAAAGACAAAAGCTGACTGACTGCCTACAGAAAAGATGCTCAGACTGTCTGAGTGAGCATGAGTCAAAAGTAAATGGTACAGTGTGGGTAGAGGAAGTCTCCTCAAACTGAGATAACACTGAAAGTGGCTACAGTCAAATTCTTCGATATTACCTGTGACTCATCTGCCTGTCTTGCCATGACCATGTACTTGCTTTGCACAGCCCCAGAGGGGAATACTTTCTGTCACACTCTTCTTTGGCTTGAGAACAAGTGAAGAGAATGACCTCATGCTTCACACTCAGTACAAATCAATCTTAAGAAATTATATCGTTAAAACGATGTACTCCTGGAGGTTGTTATGAAAGGCATATGTCAGACAGCTAAGCAGCTATCCAGTTATCTGGCATTTTGCCTTTACATAGTCAGGAATTTGGATACTGATGGGAGTTAAATGCCAAAATATAGTAAGATGCATTTGGGATTTAAAAAAAAAAATATCAAAACATCTTGAAGAGTTCAAAGTGTTTACTCTCCCAGGAGATAAGACAGAGAGACCATAAATTCTTCCCTGTCATTAGAACCAAATATTAGAGTATGTCCTGTTCAAGAAAACTCACAGAAATGTTAAAATGTCATGTATGATTAATTATCCCTTTTTGTTAGCTTCTACTCACTTTACCAAGCCATCTGTAAAAATGGCCCCACCTCCATCAGAGCAAAGGCAAAACAAAATTTATTTTTGACAAGATGATAAAATGTCAGGAGGGGTCCTCAGCAGGATCCTAGGAAAATTATTAAAGAGAATACAGGCTTATTTTTAAAATGTTATGAAATCAGATTTTCTAATGGTATCCAAGAACTTTTTCCTATTCTCCATTAGCCTGGAATGGAAAAAGTTCAAAAGATCTTGCCATGAAAACGCTTCCTATAGAATAACAAAAATCTCTGCTTCCATTTTGAAAGCAACATGAGCCTGCTATACATTAAAACAACAGACAACAAATGAAGTTTCCATCCAAGTTCTGGGAAAGGGAAATGTAAACTGATACTTGTCTGTCCCTTGTCCCTTTTGATGTCATACATACATTCATCAAAGAAATGCATAAACAAATTGAGTGGAGGATAATGAGTCTGAGCAAGCATTTCAGAAAATTCTGGCTTCTCTTTTAACAAACACCAAATCAACATGTGGTTAGCTCATAAGAAACCACATCCCAAATCAGTGAAATCAGAGGGAAAGCTCCCAGTTGGCTTCAGCAGGCTCTGAATCAACAAAAGCAAAATGCTTAAAATGCTTAAAAGCAAGATGCTTAAATTTTTTTTCAGTGAAAGGACTTTTTCAATGAAATATAGCTTTTTAACAACAGTGAAATTCTCTTGAGATCATTTATTTTCATTTATGTACTCTTCTACCTTAGATGGAGCAGGCTAGAAAGAAATAAATATTTTTCATCTCAGCCATTTACCAAACTTTTAAATGTCTTTTTTTTTTCTTTTTTACTGGAAAACAAATACGAGAAAGAGTATGAAGTAGACAAGAGTTTAAGAGGTCAAGACTGTCAGATCAGAGAGCTGGCCCACCTGGAATGCTGGACTCCTGCTAGAAGCAGGGAATAAATGATCACAAAGATGAGCGACTTAGCCTATTCTCTTACTTTCTTGGTTGTCCCAGCAAGTAACTCCTTTCTTCATTTTTTCTTTGATGTTGCACAGAAGTTGATTAAAGATATGCAGACATGATACTGCATAGATTCTAAGAAAACTTTCAGAAAGTCTTAAAATACATAGGCAGAAATGATAGATTTCTTACTAATGTTACATTTGAGCAGAAACAGAAACATTGTGTGTTTCTTGATCAGCTACAGGTATATGGAGACCATTCATGTGGACTATGGAGTTCCCCTTCATGATTCTTCCCTTATCTGTCCACGCAGGTTTTGATCTTCCGCTGTAATAGCTGGAGGATCACCTTGTTGAGCTTCTGTGTATTTTTCCCCTGCAATGGAAGGCACCACACACATGAAACTGACCTGACCTCAACGACTGAAACACAACTGCAGTAACACCAAACATCTGGATTCCTGAAGGCATCCAGACAGGTACAACAGCTACAATTATTTGTGTGCATTTAGACACACTTCTTTTTAAAAAGAAAGGGCTATGAGGTGGGTTGTATTTGGTGTAGATGTGAAGATGTTGGTAGTTGGAGGGCTGCAGATGTGGCCACTGCAAGAAGAGACCAGGGGTATAGTTGGTTCCAAACAGCTCCAAAGGACCCACTGCAGGACACAGCTGAGTCCATCAGCCAAGCTGGTGGTACCTCTGGGGAAAACAGATTTAAGAAAGGGCAAAGAAAAGTGAAAAGGTGAGAAAGGGCATAATGGGAACCAAGATCAAAGAAGAAGGGAAGGAGGTGCTCCAGGTACTAGAGAAGACCCTGCATTCTGTAGAGAACACCATGCTGGAGCAGGTATCTATGCTGTAGTCCATGAAAGATCTCATTCTGAAGTTAGTTACAATCATAGCCAAAAGCAGCATCTTTAAAGTCAGTGGCAAGTCTCTCAAGGACAATGAAGTATTTGGATGACATTGTTTCCTGTGATTTAGCCAAGAATTTAGAATGTAAGTGGGAGGTCTTTTAAATGGCCATGTACTAACATTTTTGTTTGTTTGTTTTGTTACTTTTTCAATTTCTTCCCTAGGTCTCATTCTTGGAGGCAGAAGGGTCTGAAAGACATGCATTCCATTAGAAACCTGTAATGGCAATGTTGCAGAGCCAGGAAAGCTTGGTGAGGTATATCACACAAATCTGCCAGGCAGGCATAGTTTTTTATTACTTAACTTGTATTAGCTCATCATTTTAAACATGTCTTGCAAAACTGAGATAATTCAGTTCAGCTGCCAAGTTTGGTTGTGAGATGGTTACAAAGGAAGGAAGGCTCATTTCCCTAGATATACCCTCTAACACAACTGAGGGAGTCCACAAATAAAAACTCTTATGCTTACTCAAAAGAATAATCTGTTTAGCCCCAGTAGGACTTCACATTAGCTAAATAATACAAGTAGAACTCCTCAGTATCTATTTCATAGAATTATAGAATGGTAGGAGTTGGAAGGGACCTTTAGAGGTCATCTAGTCCAACATCCCCTGCAGAAGCAGGTTCACCTAGATCAGGTAGCACAGGAACACGTAAAGGCAGGTCTTGAAGAACTCCAAGGAAGGAGACTCCACAACCCCTCTAGGCAGTGAGTTCTACTGCTCCCTCACTGTCCACTCAACCAAGCCTCACTGCCTGAGCTTTGGTTGAGGGTGTTAAGGGAGATAGTGTCAAAAGCCTTGCTGAAGTCAAGGTAGATGACATCCTCTGCAGACATCCGCTAATGGCATCCATAGCCATCCACTGTTGACATTCACTGATGACATTCACAACCTGTTTCCCACCCTATCTTACTGTAAGGTGTTTCCCTGAAGCTGAAACCTGTCCCACTGAAGCAAGTACAGATCTTATGTAGGTGTCTTAAACTTGCTCATTCTTGCACACAATGACCTAAACTGACACCAGGGATCTCCTTCATCTGTGAAAGAATGTGGGAGAACTGCTACTAACCGATGGCTTTAACAAATCAACTCAAACTTCTAACTTTTTTATTAAAAGTGAAAAGAGTCCTTCCTTTTTTATTTTTTGTAATATGAAATTTAAAAAAAATATATTACTTGCATATCACAATATTGACAATGTTCTTAAAAGAAAGTCCTGTCTAGACATTTTTAGATTTATCTCTACTTTATTTATCTCTGAAAAAAGATTTAGATCCCATTGTGGTAAATATAGTTTGGTTGATACAGGTAGTGGTTTGTAAGACTTCACTTGCACATCCTGTTCTCTGGTCCAAAGAATGAAGCAATTAGTTATAAAAAGCTTCAAACAAGTTATTTTTGTGGGTGTGTATGGTAGAGAAGCACAGCCAAATGCACGTGGAACTTGCAGATAACATCATTGTTCAGAGATTTCTTAAAAATGCTTTGCTAATTAATCTCCATCTCGCTACTGCAAGAGATTCCATTTGTGTTTGTCTTCTAATGCTGTTCTTCACCTGCCACTGTCTTCTAGAAGTTCATCTTTATATACAGTTGTATTTGGGTAATTACTTTTATCATAGTCATTTGCCATGAAAATACAAAGCAATAAATCAGGATGAGGTTTTCCCATGATAAGGAACAAATGAAAGCAATTGCATATTTTACATTAAAAACTGCAATTACTGTTCATCTGTTGTAATAAGTAATAATGAAAATACTACTGCTGACTTTTTCAGCTTTTCAGGATTTACCCCTTTGCCCAACCTGAACTTCAGCACATATAAAATGTGCTATGTCCACTCACATGGACTTCACATCTCCATGTCAGAACTGTTCAGAAAAAGGTCTGAGAGGTATAACACTATGAGCATGAAATAATTATAACTGGAACTGGTAGACAATGTCATCATAACACACATATTATGAATGTATTATAACTCATTTCCCAGAGGCACAGACACACCAAAAATACGGTGACACAACAACACAGAAATGTGTATTTTGAAAATAATTTATGAAAATGATAGTTTATAAGCAGTAGGCAATGCAACCGCAGAGACTCATATTCATCATGAGTATGATCAACAAGCATTGACACAGACTCATAAAAAGTATAATTCTGGCAAACATAGGGGAAGTTATTCAAGGCAATATCACAAAACAGAAAATATATCCAAGGAAATAAACAGGAATTACTATAAAATATTGATCAGTAGTTAAAATGTGGCATAAAAAATCAACAGATTTAATACTTTGGAAAGCAGAACATCAAAGTCACTGACACAGAGATCAAGAAGTATTTTCATGACGGCAGACAGAAGAAGTATGGAAAATAAATGGTACATCTGATAAAATACAATGAAAAACATTATGCAAGTGAGTAAATATGGGGTTACAAGAAAGATATATAATTTTTTTTTTTCCCCTGTGGAAGTTGTTCATAGGTTACCTAGCTTAGATCTTCACTTTTAAGGTAGAAAAGATGAAGCGTTATCAAGATGTTCAAGAACTATTAAGATAATAATGAAAAAGAATCAGAAGTGAATTATATTTGAAAGCGACTCTCTCAATTGTTTCTTCAGTGATGTAGGTTATCTATAAATAATACTCCAAGGATGCAGATACATTTCTTCATCAATGATTATCATGAAAGATAAACTGGTCAGATTAACCTGGACCATGATTTTTCAGAATTATTTACTGTACTTTGGGAAGAAATAGAACAGTTCTGTTATTTCAACTCTACATGAATTTGCTTTCTGCATTATTTAGGAGAGCCTGAGACAGTCACAGATTACCAGCAGAGTATTGACACCCTGGCAGTGAAGACATGTAATATGAAATTTGGGATAGAGTATCTGACATTTTTGTTCTCCTTCTCTACTTTCAAGATCTCTTCCTATTTCTTGTGATGTTTTCGTCATGTCCATGTGCTTTGCACAGATGTTCCTCTGTTTATTTTTCATTAATATAATTTCTTGGTGGTTTTGCAAATATTATTTGCTGTGTGTAATGATTAAGAGATAGGAGATCAAGTTCCATTATTGTCACTGGTGAACAAATTAATAAGATTCCGACACACCATTCACCAAGGACATTGTGTACAGTATTTTGCCTAAAAGCAAAAGTCAGAACCAAAGAACAGTGGAATGGATAAAAATATTCCAAGGAAGTTTAATAGCTGCACAAATGAGTAGACTGGGTACTTAGAATAGTCCATGATGACTAGTTCGACATAAAATTCCTCTTTTTTAAATCAAAATAAGTCCTGATTGACAATAAACTAACGATGAGCCAGTAACATGCCCTCATGGCCAAGAAGGCCAATGGCATTCTAGGATGCATCAAGAAGAGTGTGGCCAGCAGGTCAAGTGAGGTTCTTCTCCCCCTTTACTCTGCCTTGGTGAGGTCTCATCTGGAGTCCTGTGTCCAGTTCTGGGCTCCCCAGCTCAAGAGGGACAGAGAACTTCTGGGTAGAGTCCAGCGCAGGGCCACCAAGATGATCAGGGGATTGGGTATTTAATAATATATTTATAATATATATTTATATTATATTTATATATCTATCTATATTATCTATACATTATCTAGTATTTATATATTTTTTATATTTATAAGTATATAAATGTTGGATATCAGGAGGTTGGGGCATCTCTTCTTTCTACTGTGTCTAGCAATAGGACAAGGGGAACACAAGAAGTTCCCTTTAAACATAAGAAAAACCTATTTCACTGTGAGGGTGACAGAGCACTGGCACAAGCTGTCCAGAAGAGTTGTGGAATCCTTCCTTGGAGGTCTTCAAGACCCTCCTGGACATGTTTCTCTGCGACCTGATCTAGGTGGACCTGCTTCTGCAGGGCGGTTGGATTAAATGATCTCTAAAGGTCCCTTCCAGGCCTATCATTCTGTGATTCTGTGATTTAATTCCTACATTTATGAATTTGCAATAGCATTTCTTTCAGCAGTTTACTAGTTTCAATTATGCCTGCTATGATAGTTTTTTCCTTGTTTTTGTGTTCCTCGGCAGCTTAAAAATGTTTTTGAGATTCACTTCTGGGATATATTCTACTATATATCAATATTTTCTTGACTCATTTTCCATATGCTTCTATGAATATCAGAGACATGAGTGTATCAAAGGTAGTTTTAAGAGTTGCTTAGAGGTTGTGGCGTAGACAAAACAGAAAAACAGTTTCTTTCTTGTCATTACCAAGAACTTTTCCTTCCTTTAGGGCATGAATATGAAAACGGAATGTTTATGGATGTAAAGTTGCAAGCTTGAGCTTTAAATCTTTATTTGTGAAATGCTAAATCAAATCAAGAGTTTGCCCTTGGGTCCTTGCCTGGTTTTAATCACATACTCTTGTTCTGTGGTTGTCCTATTCTAACCATTTCTGCTTTTCCACTCTAAGCATTTCTGCTAGTTGTTTGAGCGGGATGAAGAACTAGATGTACTTTGATCTAAGTCTAATTTAATGTGATTCTATTTCTGAAGTGTCATGAAATTCAAAACGAAAAAAATTCCACGTCCTGAAACTGGAATAAGCTAAGCCACTGCAGTGGTGTAGTCTGGAGACTGACAAGCTTTAATAGCAGCTCTGATAAAAAGAACTGAGCTCTTGTTTGACAGTATGCACAGTGTGAGCCAGCAGTGTGCCCTGGCAGATAAAAAGGCCAACGGCATCTTGGACTGAATTAGTAAGAGTCCTGCTACTGGTTATTCTCTTTAATTTAGCACCTACTAGAGCACATGTAAACCTGCATCTAGTTCTGTTTCCCCAAGTAGGGGAAAGATGAAGATAGACTTAGCAAGTGGTCAGGAGCTGGAGCAACTGTCTGTAAGAAAAAAAATGGAGAATTTGGGCATAATCAGCCTGGTGAAGAGTTGTTTTAGGGATGACTTAACAGAGGCTTGCCAGTGCCTACTGAGAGGTTAGAACAAGTCAAGCTTTGAACTGAGGGGACAATGTTTGTAAACTGGAACGATGAAGGTTCCAACTGGACTCAAATAAAAATAACAACAAAAAAACTCTCTGAAGATAATTAAACATTTAATTAGGTTACCCAGAGAAGTAATGGAATCTCTTTCCTGGCAGGTTTTCAAGACCCAACTGAACAAAGCCTTAAACAATGTGGTCTGAATTTAGTGTCAAATCTGCCCTGAGCAGGAGATTGAACTAGAGACCTCCCAAGGTCATTCCCAATTTGAATGCTTCTGTATGTAACCGTCAATAAATCTGAATTAGGCTAGGAAACAGGAAATAGATTTATCTTAAAATAATTTGAGGAAATATTAATTTCTCCATATTTAAAAGCACCCCAGTCAAGAAAGAGATTCTTATCAATATGAGAGGAAGATAAATAAACAGGTACAAATTTACTCAGTTTCAGAGCATCATTCTGTTACCCAACTGCCATCTCATCAGCGTATGTAATTTGGGCCTCATGATACCCCTCTGAAATGTCCTCTGTAACCTGTTCCATGTAGTACAACCAACAGCTGAGTTTTCCTGTTCCTGTCATGAATCATCTTTTGCCTATGCTTGTTCTTTAGTTTACTAGACATTGTCAGTCTAATACCTCTTTTCAGTTAGAACTCAGGGTCAGCTTTCTGACCATGAGGATAGATTAGTCTTGGCAGCTGGTCCCTCCAGAGGCTCCTTCACTGTGCCCTCCCTCTGTTGTCCCCAACTGAAACATATGGAGTGGATTTCCCTGTACACATCTTTACTACAGATGTCCACAGTGCAGACTTATGATCAGTGGAAACAAAAAACTTGGACATCTCCACCAACTTATTTTAAACTTTTACTTTAGAATGAGACTAATCATAGTGCAGGTGTCTACATTTGCCAGAGGAAAAATCGTCACGATGTTTTCCTTATGCTCATATCAGAACTTAGTCTCTCATCTCAGCTAGAATATAAATGTAATAAAAATGCATGGTAAATTTTTCTAAGGTATCCGTATGGCACTCTCATGCAACTTATGGCCACCGGTAAGTTAAAATAGAGTTTAATCTGTGTGCAAGAGAAGGGGAAATTATTTGCATGCCACCAGTATTCTCCCATACAATCTAGTTCCCACCAATGAGATGCTGTGTCAGTTACTTCTGCAGTAACACTAAGTTGCAAACCTATTTCAGCATTCAGTCTAGTTAATGCCAGGGACTAACAACAGATGTTCTTTTCAGCAAATTTCCACTAATCTTTGCTGTGTCATTTATTTTGGATTTTCCTGCTATAATTATATGTTTTCTTTCTCTTTTTTAAGGTATTTGAATTTGTTTTTTCTGCAATATGGGCAAATTAACTCATCCATTGACAAACAATCCATTTCATTCTAGTCTCACCACTGAAATCTTACAAGTACTGGTGAAATTAGGTAATTTTCCTTCTGTCTTCACCCCGTAGGAATGTCACAGCACACTCCATAATTTGTATGCACCTCTCAAATGAAAAATTAGGAATATTTTTCTCCGTTTAAAAAGTAAAAATGTCCCTCCACATTCCTCGAATAGTCCAGAATGTAAACTTTTTCTGAAATGCTTTCTTCTTCATGTATGTACTTCCTTTACAAAAGAAAAGAAAGAAAGAAAGAAATTACTCTGCTGTATTACAATGTCAATAACATTTTTAGGCTAACATTAGAAGTATTCTTTTATATTATCCTGAAGAACTATGGTTAAAATAAGGATTTTTTTATCACTTTCATGATAGAAAAGAGAATTTTAAAACTATTTTTTTTACTATAAAAACTAGTAGGGCACTTTCTAGATAAACTTATATTCTATCAAAAGATGAGTTTATGTTTAAGGAGACGTGTCATCACATTTCCAAAAGAGAAAGACTACTGAAGGTGACAACATGACTCCATTAGCATAAAGGAAAAAGCTGCCTTTTATTGCAGTGAGGCCCAGATTTTCCTCTTTTTTGTTGAAATGAAAAAAGTACAGAAAATATTAAAAAAATCTTGGGTAAAGATGGTGTCTAAGATAAGTACAAGACCTACGTGCTTTCCAATGGTCTATATTTCCTTATATATTTGAGGATCATATGGTTTTTTTACTAATACTGTTTAGGCAACAGTCCTATGGAGGAATCTAGAGTTAGACAGTCCAAGGCATCCTACTTTGCAGAAGCCAGTCTCCTTAGTATCTGCTTTTGGTCAATAAAGATGAGATCTTCCAAGAGGGTGACTGAGGAGTCTAACTTAGTCTGGACAAAGTATATCTCTCACTAGCCATATGAAGTTAAGAAATCTGAACACCACTTCACAAGTTTCTCTGTGGGCTGTCTCCAATTCGCAATGGTGTAAACTGAGATAGAATGTTCATTAATTTCCTCATCATCATGGAAATGCAACATGGTAGAAGCTGAACAGAATCCCTGGGAGTTGCAACCTGCACCTCACCACAAACCAAGCTTCCTGAAGCTGCACCAAAATCTTTCAGCCAAATACCACTTGCAACACTTTGCATGTAAAAACAATAACATGGTTCCTTATCAAGAGGAAAAGATAAAGCCACTGGAATCTCTTACAATATCTTTTGTGCAACATCACCATCATAGATAACAAAGAACTGACAGATTATACCTATCTGCTGAGACACCTCACTAATTCAAGTAAAACTTTATCCTTTATTCTGAAAAAAAAACCCAACCATTTACAGAAATGTAGCACAGCTGGAAGTCATTATGCAGGACTTAGAAATGACTGTCAGCAGAGTATCAGTTAGACAGGTGTATGGTGATGGTTAGGGCCCATAATAGATTCATTAAAGTTAGCTTCAGTATCAGTAGCACAGATTTTAGTGTTTCAAACACCCAGATCTTTGAGCCTCCATTGGGATGGTTTTTTAGCTGTAGCATCATATATTTTGATGTACATGCTAAGGAAGAATGCAGATATAGTAAGATCTTCCAAGGCTATGACTGGAAATACATCTAAAGAGACATATCAGCTGATGAGAGCCAATCTCTCTTTATCTGGTGACTCCCATCCAGGTCCCATCTGGCTTCTCCAGATGGTGATTTAGAGTAAACTTAATCTATGTGTTTACAGTCATCTCTGTTCATCTCTGCTATAGTAGTGGCTTCAGGGATACTAACTGCTTTAGGCTAGGTATAGTCTGAGTGAATACTCCCATAGAGAAAAATGCAAGTTGTTCCAGTTTTCATCACTTTAGAGGCCAGCTCATCCACATAAAGATAGTTAAAAACATAAAAGACAATAATATAAAAGATTCTTTTCACTGTTTGCAGACATTTCTGCTCAAAATTTGAGGCCTGTCATTTGGAAAAGATCCTGGAAGACAGAGACGTGAATATAACTGTGATCAGGCATGGAATGAATCGCACTGTTATTGATTATCAGTAACTAATGCTTTTTTAAAGCTGGAAGAGAGGCAAATGCGCCACTAGGAGACACAACATATTTCCAGATAGATAGGGTAGTTGTACAGGCTGAAACAGGACCACATCTGTGATATAGTGGTATATTTCTGTTCAGGAAAGCTAAACTCCTGCTAGAACAGATGCAGAAAAAGGCAATTAGATATGGTGAATGACAAAGTTTTCTTGTAATGAGAAACTCAAAATACCTTCTTTATTCAATCCAGAAGAAGACTAAGCTGAAATATTATTTTCCTGCAGAAACAATTATGAGACAACAGAAAAATCATCTAAGGCAATACTGTTGAAAGAACACTTTGATTAGAAGTTGCCAAGTGTAAGTTTAGGTTAATTAAATCAGAGTTTCTCTCACAGGAATGAGTTTCGAAAGCAGACTTGAGAAAGAAGAATGGGCAGAACTCCTAAGTAACTTTAATGCACATATAAGTGGGATATTATGGTGTAGTTGTCTCCAGGAATGAAGGACAGCACTTGACGACTCAGTCCTGTTTTTCTGTCTGTCTCCTATTAATCCTTGGCTTTAAAAAAGCAACAAGAAGAAAATACTGTGGCTGGAAGATAATCTCAAGCTAAGCTAAAGACTTCTCTGCATTAACTATGCGGGCTATTAATCTAAAAACAAAATAGCAGAAGGTTATGTTTGTCCAGGCTGAAAATATATTTCAACACAAAGTGAACTGTTACTCAGTGAAAACCAGACTGTGATGTTTAACAGTTTTCTTTATCTCCATGGCCAATAAAAAGCAACTCCTGCAATACCTGTATTTTACATGTTCCCTGTCTCCATCTCTGCCACTCTACTCAAATTGTTTTCAATTAGGTAATAGCAATTTTGTCCTGCTTCTCATATGTAAATTGTAACAACAGGAGGTCATAGCAAACCATAAAAGTCTCACTTGCTGCTTGGGTTTTTAAAAATTTTTTATTCAAGTTTTTTGAATATACTAAATATTCACATATATTATGGAGGATAATACTTGTGAAAGCAGCTTTCTGTTTTAGGAATATGGAAGTCTGTTATCACTTATCTTTTTGAAGACTGAAACCTCTCCTTGTGACAATGACAGGATGCAGATGAAGAGACGACAGCTCCATGGATCAGCTGCAGTGAATGAGCTCAAACTTATGGCACCACCAAAAGGGTTAGTTCAAGGACCTCAGGCTGCAGCTCTACATTGCAATGGCCAAAGCCAAAATTCTTCTGTTGATAAAGCAGCATGGTCTGCTCAGGCAGTAGGAATGGTCAGCTAGAGCCTCTTTCTAGCAGCTGGCTGTTGGGGATAAACATGGCTACACCAGAACAGGTCTGCATCAGAAGAGAAGCTTGTCTGGCTTCTTTAGGAGAAGGCTTCCTGGAGACTCGCCAGAGACCTCAATTCCATAGTCTGTGATCCAACATAGACACTGGAGAATATGCTTAACTTTAAGCATATGAGTGGTCCTATGGACATCAATGGAGTTGCTAATGTGCCTAAAGTTAAATATGTATCAAATGTTGTGCTGGAATGTGGCCAAGGACTCAAAAACTTGCAGGATCAAGGTTTGGCTGAAGAACAGAGAGTACAAAGGGAGACAAAAGCTGAAAGATACCAAGTTGCTCTCATGCCCTCTTGCGTCAGTCCTTCATGGAAGAAAGCCCTGGGATAAACCCCTCATTATAGTGAAAATTAAAGAAATACCTCTACAGAAATCTAAACACTAAAAGATACTGTGAATACTCTCATTTTACAGCACACTATGTCTTTTGATTTTTAGATGGTATTACATTTTAAAGCAGATATAGTGATGTCACAGCAAGAAAACATCACAAAAACATTGCAGCAACAGGCATCTCTTTCAACAGAGGCCTGGTTGACTCACTCTCACAGCTGCATCAAAGTAGCCCAATGTGCTTCTGGAGAGCATTCTTGCTTGTGAAGTCTTTAGTGGGCCACTCTGATTGTACGGGAATGCAGCCGCTTCTCATTTCTTGTGGCAGTCAGAAAATTTCATTGAATATTTCTAAGCTCTCAATCTCTTCCAAAACACATGCTGAATTTCCTGGCTTTCTTCCTTAAAATCTGTTCTGGGTTTCTACCCCTGTCCTCTCCCAAATTACTTTATATGTACTTTTATTTAAAACAAAAAAAGCATTCTGATTTTCAAAAATTTACTTTTAACCGTTTTTCCAAACTTTGTGAATTTTCATATACAATAACTCTTATATCTAAATGGTTTTTATTCCGAACTTATCACTGGAATCCAGCAAAGTTAAAAATATTTCTCCTTTTGCTATTAGTAATACAATACTGCCAACTAGAGGCACTGGAAATGATGAAACTCTTGTTTTCAATATCTAGAATTTATTTTGCCTTTAGGTGATGCCTAAAGAAAGTGCTGTATGATTATAAATACTGAAAGAATATATTTACAGAAATATCATCCAAATCTTCCAATTACAGTGGCATTTGCTTTTCATTTTCTTCAGATTTTGATGTTTCAGGAAGTAATTTATTGAATCCAAACACCACATTGCATCATCCAGGAACACAGACATAATCAAGTAAGGTCTCAAATTACTTGAGGTTCTTCAAAGAGCTACTCTGGGCCATTTTAACAGCGTTTGGAACTATAGGTTCACAAGACATTGCAGATATTTAAAAAATCAAAAATCCATATATTTGAGGACAAATTCTAGATATTTAAATTGTAGGCTGAAAAATTCTAAGACTTCATAATCTATTAGAATTAAGAAATCAGTCTATTCAGGTGGGCTAAAAAACAATTTCTGCAAGCTTTCACCTCTGTAAGATGGCATTTACTTTGAGGAGGAAGATACTTGTTCACAGTGAGAATGAAAACAGAGAAAACACACACTCGACAAAAAAGGTTTAGTTATTGCGTGCTGCATGTGACCCCCTGACGTGCACGTGCTTGCTAGATCACTGTGTGAGAAGAGACTCAACAGGAAACTGTTGATGTTGATGCACCACACACTGCCCTGAGCCTTCCGGGCCCTGCTTTGTGGCACTTGTCCTCTCCCCTTCCATGCCCATGATGGTAGGGCACAGCAGTGTGCAGCTGAGCAGTATCAGGCAAGAGGGAGCTAGAGCAGAAGAGGACAGGGACCTTCACGGGGACCTTCTGCAGGTCATTATACCAGCCAAGGTCCAAGGAAGCCTTGAGGAAAGGCTCATTCCAGATGCCTCTCATCCCTCTGCTGCCATGTGACCAAATCAAACTCAAACCTGTGTGTAGGCAGAGTCTGCCAGTAGGGAGAAAGCCAAGAGGCCTGAAAGCCTAAGGATGCACCATACTTCCAGGCTTATCCAGTGGGCTTCACGCTAATAGTGCAGGACATACAACTCTTACCTTTTCTAATTGGAACTATAAACAAAAAAGCAGCTTGGGGAGCTGAGTACCTGTGCCAGATCCCTTTGGAAAGGTGTGCTCCTTCACAGCAGTCAGGATCTCTCCAGCCACAGGCAGGGATTGCACTGTATACCTCCTCCAGATGTGCACCGGGAGTTTGGGAGGCCAGAATGGCTCCCAGGGCTTCCTCTCGCTATTGCTCTGCACTGATACTTAGATGGAGAGACATCTGGATAGAAATAAATATGGCCTTTCTTTCACAGAAGCCTAGAGGATTGTTTTCAAAACTGCATGGCTAGAACCACACTGTACAGGAAGATCTGCTGGTAGAAGGGTAAGTTTTGCCTGTCAGAACTCACATGGAATTAAATAAGTGTACTGTCCAGAACTTTTTGTACTTTTGGACTGAAGGGAGGAGCCAACAGCATACAGTGTTGGCTTCCTTTTATTCACCAAAACATATTTATCCTGTAAATCTCAGTAAAATTAATTTAAAATAATAAATTACATTTTTCCTCTGACAATCTTCAAAGCTTTTTACTTATAAAAGTGCCTGGGAAGTCTGAGAAGCCTAGAGGGCAGGAAAATAATCTCAGTGGGAAGTGGGAAGACAGTAGTGACTTACAGAGGCACAGAGCTGCAGAGCAGCTGACAGCAAGGTTCCAATTAAGCCTGGAACCAAGTTTTCCAGGGTCTGTGCCACAGAACAGTTTCAAGATAGAGTAGCCAGTTTCAAAAACATGCAAAAAAAAAAAGAAAAATGGAGAGTTTTGGAGCTGACAGTACTGGAATAAAAAGGCGGCTTAGAAGTGAAAGCATAGACATGGCCTGGGAAGAAGAGAACATGGTTTGCAGACAGTATCAAATATTGTAAAAACTAATTCAGTTGATGTTTTTCCTGTTGTGTTGTTAAGCTTATTTTCCATAACTCTGTCTTCACAGGAATATAAAGCTAAAAAGTACAATACTCCAGTGGAAGCAAACCACTGGGGCTCAGGACACACTGGAGTAGCTTGTTCACTTGAGGGTTACCTAGAGTTCTGCTTTTAGGAAGAGTGGAGGGGGAGGGGGAAAGAAAAAGAAAGAGAATTTAATATGTTGTGATTCAGTTTACAATATCAGAAGAGACATTTCCACAGTGGTGACTATTTTGAAAAACACTTGTAGAAAAAAAAAAGAAAAAAGCAGCATGCCATACCTACTTTTCTGTAAATGGCTTTATTGAAATGAACCAGAATTTTTCTGGTAATGATTTTTAGCTGTCAGTCAAAACCTAAACCAAATGGACACCTACAGGGTTTTTCCACTTATTCATTTTTTCTGTTTGGCAGTGAAAGCTAATGATCAGCACCCTAAGGCCAAACCACACTCTTAGCTCTGGTACTACATGCTGCTAATCATGCTCTGAGGTCCAGATCCACTGCATATCACTTACCTGTGCTAAGAGCCAGAAGTGTTTGTCACCCATGAACATATGTGCTCTGAGAACCTTTCTCATATTATTTAGTGTAAAATTTGTTTGTACATTGTGTCTGTATAATCTCTTAATTAATTTTGTATTGATTTGCAAAGGCACACTAGACATGCGTGGAAGCTTTTTGGAGAGTTATAAATAGATGTTGCAGGATTTATGGGTTTTGAATGTCTCCAGGAAAGGACACTCAGCAACCCATCTTGACAGCCTGTTCCAGTGTTCTGTCACCCTCACAGTGAAGAAATTCTTCCTTATATTTCTTTGAACCTCTCATGTTCCAGCTTGTACCCATTGCCTCTTGTCCTATCATTGGACATCACTGAGAACAGCCTGACTACATCCTTCTGACACCCTCCCTTTACATATTTGTAAACATTAAAGAGGTCACCCCTCAGTCTCCTCTTTTCCAAGATGAAGAGCCCCAGCTCCCTCATCATAAGGGAGATGCTCCACTCCCTTCATCATTTTTGTGGCCCTGCACTGAACTCTCTCCAGCAGCTCCCTGTCCTTCTTGAACTGAGGGGCCCAGAACTGGACACAATATTCTAGGTGTGGTCTCATGAGGGCAGAGTAGAGGAGGAGGAGAACCTCTCTCGACCTACTGCCCACAGCCCTTCTAATACACCCCAGGATGCCGTTGGCCTTCTTAGCCATGAGGACACATTGCTGGCTCATGGTCATCTTGCTGCCCACCGAGTATGCCAATGGCTAGACAGTGGTCAGTTTTGTATATCATGTGAAGCAGTCAAGCAAGTTGAAAGGAAATATGTGACCACAAAATATTGTATTACATCCTAGAAAGGCAGTGTAATAATTGAGCAAGCACTCCAGAATTCAGGCAGCCAGCTACGTCACTCAAATATCTGCCATGGATAAAAATGGAAAGAAACTACCTGAGAATTAATTTATGATCACAGAGGTACAAAATTTTCCTAAAGATATTATCAATAAGGTGGGATTAAATGCATGGAAGGAATTGATATTTAAAAGATACCTGCTCAAGAAAACACACACATGGGAGCAGGGAGCATATCCTCAAGTGTTATCCCAGTGCACATGTGCTTGAGGACCTGCTGTGGGGGCACAACTGTAATGAGAGTGCATCTGCTTGTTAAAGACCTTTCGCACATGTGCCTGTGCGATTCTTGCTCAGCTTACCCAGAAATCAGCACGAAGCTGCTCAGCCCTGTCAGGATCACTGCTGTTGGCAACACTTTGGCTGCCTGAGGAGCTTCACTGCCAAAGCAATCGCAATTAACTACAGGGCCTACATCCTCTTGCAAATCTGGGTTTTCCAGTCCTCTACTGCTCTGAGGTTTGTTGTCAATGAACAGCTTTTTCCCTTCCCTTTAAAATTTTATTCTAGTCTATTTTATACTATTTCAACAGTTAAAATATATAGCAGTCTCCCTTTGCCAGCTCTACAGGAGATTTTTTTTTTGCGGCCATAGACATTTTCCCACTGCCACCAAGGGCTGATCAGGTGCCTACCTTTGCAGCCTAGTGAGATAAACCCTTTAACACTCATTGCAGTCACTAGTTCTTATCTGAAATATCACAGCTCAATGTTATGACATAATGAGACATAAGTAAATCAGATTTTCAACAGAAGAATTGTAACAGGAAAAGAAAAGTTTTCAGGATGTCAAGATGAAATAAAACTACTTATATTTTCTTATATTTAACACTTATATTGTGCCAGAGAAAACTGACTATTCTGTCAATGAACTTTTCCTTTGCAGTATTTACAAAAAAAGATTTTCTAGTGTTTTGAAGATTTTCTTTTCATAAGGCTTTAAAAACCAACACTACTAAAGATCTCCCCTTACTCCACCATGTACTTGAGTTACATTCCTAAGACAGTTATCTTCAAGTTCAAAAACAAAGACAAAAAAATCTACTTACCATTGTTTCCCAGTTAATATCCTTATGAAGGAATAGCAGCAGATTTTTGAAAACAGAAGAACTCTCTGCCATATAAACTTTCTAAAGCAGAAAAAACACTGCACTGTTGTCCATCATCATTTAACTGATTATAAGTCTTTTCACACACATGTCTGTGCATTTAAAATTTTAAGAATAACAGATGTATATTACAGACCAGTTTTCATGCCATCTTAGCTACTGATGCAGTGAAACAAGTGACAGTATTACCCTCTGCAAGTTTTTGCCCTGGTGGTTTTGGTTTGTTTTTTTTGTGAAGGCAGTTAAGCTTGAAAATTCATTGTATCAGCCTGATATTTTGCCTCTCTGAGAAAGGAGTAGTAGTGTTCTCCACAGCATGGCTCCTTATCTAAGGTCAAGAACAATGACATCTGTTGTAATTTCTACTTTACCAAGACAGATATGTACCATCACGCAAGACTGCAGTGATTCATAAGTAGATAGGTAAGTTTAGGTTATGGAAGCTTGCTTATTAAAACTTACAATATTAGCTAGAAAATTGCACATATAGTTTTATGAAACTGCTAGTCTTGTAAGCCCACAAACTGAGCTATTAAAACAATACAACTACTTCTTGTAACATAACTATTGCTTAGTGCTGATAGTTTCAAGGCTGATATGTACCTAAACAAAATTATTATGGCAAAGCTATTATGTTAGTTCTACACTTAACATTTGGACATTGTATACCACTGATGATTACAAGGCCTGCCTAGCCCTAAACAAAACTGTTATCTGGGATGGCAGAGGTTTTAGGCCAGTTTTCATCCTATCCAAGGACCCAGGAGTAAAAGATACATTGCAAGGAAAGTATGGATCTTAATACAACGACGATCCCTAATGATCACTGAAGGAAGCAAGAGGACACCCAAAGAAGCATGACACAGGTGTAACTGGGGTGGTCCAAGACAGGACTATGGGCAGGCCCTTTCCTGGAAATGTGATGAATATTCATGTTTGCTGTAAAAATAAACTGAAAATCCAAAGGCTGAGATGGACTTGTTTGGTGGAGAAATCCCCTGTGTTCCCCAGCGCTGCAATAAAGAATACCTGCTTAATAGTCACATTGTCTATTGAGTCCTGCCTTCACTCAAAGGGCCTCAGCTTCTGCCTGCCCAAAGATGGGTGCAAAGGGGTGGTCAGGCTTTGAGGAGCTTTATAACTTGCACAGGACAAATTGCTTCATCAGGGTGTAATGTCTATTTCTGCCCCACTATACCAGTCAGTACTAATGAACCAAAGAGTGACTGCACACATTGTACACTGAGCGTAGACTTCCACAGCAATGGAATTAACCCAACTAAGGTTGAGTATCTTTGTTTATTATTAGGCTGTCTGGTTGTTCAGAATCATAGAATCATTTTGGCTGGAAGAGACATTTAAAATAATTGAGTCCAGCATTTGTCCCAGCCCTATCAACCACTAGACCATTTCCCTAAGTATAACATCCCACCCATGTCTTAAACACTTCCAGGGATGGTGACCCTACCACCTCCCTGAGCAGCCCATTCCAATGCCTGACAACCCTTCCAGTAAAGAAATTACTTCTAATACCCAGCCTGAACCTCCCCTGGTGCAACTGAGGCCATTTCCTCTTCTTCTATTGTTTGTTATGAGGGAGAACAGACTGACCCTCGCCTAGACACAACTTCCTTTCAGGTAGTTGTAGAGAGCGATAAGGTCTTCCCTGAGTCGCCTTTGCTCCAGGCTAAACAGCCCCGGATCCCTCATCTGTTCCTCATAGAGACGTGGTCCAAATCCTTTCCTAGCTTGGTAGCCCACCTCTGGATCTTCTCCATCACCTCAGTGTCCTTTGTGTAGAGGGGCCCAAAACTGGACACAGTATTCAAGATGTGCAATCACCAAAGCCGAGTACAGGGAAATAATCACCTCCCTCCTGCTGACAACGCTGTTCCTGATACAGGCCAGAATGTCCTTGGCCTTCTTGGCCACCTGGGCACACTGCTGGCTCATGTTCAGCCACTGTCAACCAACATTCCTGGGTCTCTCTCTGCCTGGCAGCTTTCCAGCCACTTGTCCCCAAGCCTGTAGCGCTGATGGGGGTTGTTGTGGCCCAAGTGCAGGACCAGCATTTGGCCTTATTGAAACTCATGGCATTGGCCTTGGCCCAGCCACTCAGCCTATTGAGATCTCTGTAAAGCTTCCCTACCCTCAAGCAGATCAACACTTCCACCCAGCTTGGCGTCATCTGCACACTTACTCAGGGTGCACTCCATCCTCTCATGCAGATCATTAATAAAGATGTTAAACAGGAGTGGCCCCAGTACTGAGCCCTGGGCGTCACCACTCATTACCAATTGGATTTAAATCCATCTACCACAACTCGCTGGACCCAACCATCTAACCAGTTTTTCACCCAGGAAAGTGTATGCTCATCCACGCCAAGAAGAGCCAATTTCTCTAAGAGAACTCTGTGGGAAATGGTGTCGAATGGTTCACTAAAGTCAAGGTAGACAACATCCACAGCCTTTCCTTCATCCAGCAAGCACGTCACCCTGTCATAGAAGGAGATTTGGTTTATTAAACAAGATCTGCCCTTCATAAACCCATGCTCACTGGGCCTGATCACCTGGTTGTTCTGCATATGCTGCATAATAAAACTTGGGATGATCTTCTCTGTCAGCTTCCTGGGCACTGAAGTCAAACTGACAAGGCTGTAATTTCCCAGATCATCCTTTTATCCCTTTTTATATATGGATGTAAAGTAAAAACAAGCAGCAGCATTACCAAAAATTCATGTCTGTCTTGATGCTAGAATCTTTATAGAATCACTCACAAATAAAAAGGAAATCTTTTATATGAGTAACTTGTCACTGAAATCTGAACCTCTCTTTCTTCCAGCAGTGACACTAGTGCATTTTTTTTTTAAACCTAGAGCCTTTTGTCTTATTGTCATAAAAGAGGGAGCTGATACTGCTAGGCTTACAAAACCAAGAGTCAAGACATTTGTTTTAATCTGCTGAAGAAATGCTGTCAGGATTTAATGTGATTGAGCTGGAAATCTTCCCTGGCTTCCTACCGAGAGACTGGTTTGCCTGCAGCAGCAGACAGCATGGCTAGCAGGCTCCTTCGGCTCATTACACCAGGCCTGCTCCACCCTTCCTTCTTAAACTATAATGCTTACAAATTTAGGATAGTTTGACTGACAGACTCAATAAAATGTCTACATCATAGATACTAGAACAGAAAACAGCTCCTTAAAGAGTCTTAATGTTCCCTTTTATTACTATAGTGGAGACGTGCTTTACATCATCACCCTCTTCATACCTTCCTCTGAACACAGAAAGTCCCTGTGGGACCACAACAGGCAGAAGCAGCAAAAAAGAGGTACCAGACAGCAGTCTTCAGTTCTGCAAGTACTGAATGAGATTTTTAACACACAAAAGCAAAAAAAAATGTTTTCCTTTGAATTGAATATACTTCATTTTATTTATAATAGGCGTTTCTTCTCCTGAGCTTGCTGTAATTCGGGGGATTTCACACTTACTCTCATGATGAGAAGCTGTGACTCATGACCAACCACATAAAGATGTGTCACTGCAAGATTTTTTTCCACAGAAATTCTCTCATATGTGGACTTTTTTGTATTCTCATATTGCAAGTTTTCATACAGTGCACTCAGCAAATCGGATTTCTACTCAGCCCAAAGGCTAAAATAAATCAGTTCCCATAGGTTAACAAATCCGAAATGGTTATGTTAATTAAGCTCAGCATGGCCTGCACTTGTGCTCGTAGTCTACAGCTTCTGCAGCTCAGCAGGTGCAGAGTAACTCATTACACCATTGTCACTGGATACCACAAGCAAGCTGTACCTATGTAAAAACTAATGGAAAAGATGTAGCAAGTTCAACTACCTAGTCTTAAGGATGTCTGCAGCCTGGGGATAGGAAAGACTGTTTAGCCTGGTAGTGATGATCACCGTCTGCCACTGACATGTGCTGCAGACTGTGGCAAGTGACTTCAGTTTGAAGACTGACTTTTCTGTCTGCAGATGTATCACCATGACATTAGCTTTGGCACTGAAGAGTCTGTACATCTTACTCAGATAAAACAAAGGTCACGTGGAGTTGTCACCTTACACCCTTCTCAGCTGCTTGTTGCTTTACCAGGGTATGCTCTGCCTTGTGACAGAACAAGCACTCATTAGGCCACAGAAAGAGTGAGACCAGGGAACTGATTGATATGGTGGGGCTGTGTTTTCTCTTGAATTAGCATTTGTGCAGCACTATGTAAAGCTGTTTCACATTTCATAAATGGGCTACATGTATAGATACATATCTATATCTGCTGCTGCATGACTCATACAAAAGCAACAGCATTCAATTCCAAGTGTTTGTTTTTTGTGCAACATCTTTCACTTTCTAAGTCTACCCACTTCACATGCTTTTTTGATACCTTACTCTGTCCTATATTTAACTAAGTCTTACACTTCCTAATTTTGACCTGGATACAGCTATACATGTATATAGTTAACCCATTGTTACTCATACCTCCAAAATTAACCTTTTTGAATGGAAGAGAAAAATGGACACTCCTCTGCCCACTTTACCCTGAACATTAAGTTGGCTGAGCTCAATGAATGAGAGCATGCTTGTTCAACGAATGGTTGCAGATACATGTGCTCAGCCCAGATATTCAATATTTGACTAATACGTGCTGCTGCACAGGTTGTTAATTTGAATGGCAGGCTGCACAGGTGGCTGGAATGGAAAGCATCTCAACTAGCAACAACCCCAGCTTCACACTCGCTTCATGTGTGGATGCTGTACATATGCAGAAGAAAGCAGGGATAGAGAGATTATAAGGTCCTAAACTAATAAGCAGTAACTGAATAGCTATGCCGAAAACTTCCAGCTGGGATTTATAATGTATGAGTCATATTCTTCTGGTATTAAACCTTGACAAGTTTTCTTTGACAAGGACTGCCAACGTCTTCATGGCAAAACTGACAAAGGCTGAAATTCTGATCTTCAAATACAGCACACAGAGTATAAACTGCTGAATATCATCCTGCCAAAGGGCATTTGTAGGTTGCTCAGCATTAATTTTAGTTGATTTGATTGAATTCTTTACAATAAGAAACCTATACAGTGAAGAATACAGTATATCAGGGTTGAAGAACACAGTATCCCAGGTTAAGCAGCATTCCACTTCAGAACACTTGGAAAATACAGTTACTCTGCTTTTATAACTGAAATGCAAGTTTGAATTCTCCATTACAAATGTTAATGATAACTCAGCACTAAAAATACAGAAAGTCACATCTCACTTGTTTTGGTTCAAAAAATACATTTTGATACAAAAAAATCCCCATACTGATAATACAGAACAATTGTGCATCATTAACGATATACAAGTTAGTGACAATGAACATCAGGAGATCAAAACATTAAAGACAAATAAGAATTCAGACTTTACATGAAAAGGAGAAGTAAAAAATGTAACCACAAAGTCCATATAAACAAATATACAGGAGAGGAAAAAGCAAAAGAGGAATGCTTCCAATTCCCTCTTAAAGAAACTATGCAAGAAGGAGGGAAAAGGTGACCCAGTGCAAAGACAATGAATAAAGGACTTTCTCTCTATTAGTCAAGTTAGGTCAAAATTTTATCAACCATTATGTTCCAAGAATCAGAGTATTTTTAAACTACAACTCACGACAGTAATAATTAGATACTTTAAATAGTATTCTTTAAATAAATAATTATATTTCAGCCTTTAGAAAAAAATTATTTGTCAGTCCTCTACACAAAACAACCCTTGTGTCTTCTTATTAGATTCATACCTATCTTCAAGCATCAGTGAACCCAGTCAGTTACCAGGAACAAAAGCATCTACAGTTCCCGCTTTCACTGGTGGTTTCTTGTTTCACTGGACATAAGCCAGGCTCAAATTTTTTGAGGGGGGAAGTAGCAGGCACACATAATGCACTATTTATTTCCAGTTCTCATAAAAGACACCTGATACAAGCCAAGATGAAAAGAAATTTGTTTAAGCATGGGAACTCACAAGAGCAAAATCTGGATGCAGAAAATGAAGGAGAAGGGTGGAGACATATGAATTTGGTTTTCAGAAAAAAACTTCCTCTCATTTTTTCCCAGGTGAAAGTGCTACTGTTGCTACACAGCGGCCTGGGCAGCTCAGGTGTTCTACGCTTAAATCATACTCATTTTTAAATAACTTCCCACCAGAAGAAGGACCTTCCATCAGGAGAAGTGGTCACTGCTGGTAAGCGAGTATTTCTCATTCTGAAATTTTCCTTTAGTACAGTCATGAGGTTTGGTTGAAAAAGGTGTTATGAGCCTAGTTATTTAAAAAGAGGTAAATAATAATAAATGCTTAGAGATTAGCTAGGAAAATGACTGTTCTGACAAATGATGATGACAATCTATATGATGCTGGCTGACATTATTTTCTCTTACTCAATTAAATAACATTGGATGATGTAACATTAAAACTTCAGAATACTGTTTCAAATTGCCTCTAGCTACAGTTCCATACATTATCTTTCCAAAACCCTATTGGTTTTCAATAGGATCATAGTCAATTATTTAAGCTTCATATAATTAATTCTGTGACTTGAAGAGATTTACACTTTGCTTTTGTTTTTAATACATCATGAAAGGAGGAACTTATTTACTCATTCCGTACCTGCTTTATAGAGACATTACCTGGTGTGATTTCAAAAACATATCTATTTATATTTAAATAGGCTTTAAAATTCTATTATAAATGCTAGATTTTATTGTTAACATCTAATAGGTAAACCAATACTAAAGATAGCTATTAATTAGTAGCTAACTTTAATATAGAGTTGTTACAAATACTTATTCATCAAGGATATCTTAGTAGGGTGTAACAATCTGCTTTTGCTGACAACTTAATGGTCTGCACAAACATGGGGAAAATTTGAATGGAATTTTTACCACTGAAAAATCCTCATCTCCCAGACTTAACAAAAAGTTATAGTTTATCTATAGGAAACCCTGGAGAATTTTACATTTTCTTATTAAATATCTATAATCTCCAATAATCAAATTAATACACATCATTAGTAAGCTCCAAAGAAGACTCCTTTCTAAATTCGGTCAACAATAGCTAACTTGAACAATTCTAAGGAAGAATGTGAAATAAAGAATAGCTCTAGAGTTGTGCTGCCATGTGAGGGGAAAGAGAATTGTTGAGTTTAATATTGAGGAGAAAACTGGTATACTAAATGTAATCATTATTTTAGCAATATAGGAAAATTTCTTCAAAAATATAAGATTCTTACTACCAGAGAGTATTCCATTTTTTTATATAAAATCTTGCTCCCTTTGATGTGCAAGTTTTTCTCCAGTCACTTGAATAGAATGCCTTTCTTGCATTGAGATTGCCAGTTATGGGAAGCAGTGTTTGAATTAGAAACAGACTTGTTAACAGTGATATTAGTGATGTTGACAGATTTGTTAAATTAAGGATAAAAGCTGCAGCACTTTTCATGCCTCTCTGTCTTAAGAAGCACAAAATATCTTCTTTTGACAGTGGTTAGGGCTGTAATTTCACACTGGATCTCATTTTTTAATTCCAGATAGACATTTTCTTTATCTGTACAGGCACAAGTACTTTGGGGGATAAATTAGGTTTTTTGGGTTTTGGGTGGTTTTTTTTTTAGGCATCTTCACAACAGGTCATTCTGGTAACTCCTAAAGCTCAGCCTCTGAACAGGAAAATATTCATTGAGAACTGGCAAGCTGACTGGGTGGTACCCTGTGCTACATGCACCATATTATTTCATGTAGTTCAAATCCATCAGGTATCCACCTGAATATCACCACTTTATTGCCTAAAGATGATTGTACCAGGCAGAAAGAAGACTTATAAAATTGTCAAGACCAGAAGTAACTGAATTTCTTATCATGACTTCTGCCATTTTCAGAATACCAAAACAGCCAGGAGCACAGATGGAGTATTTTATTAAGCAGGACTTAAGTTTCAAAATGCCATGAAGAACAGGGAAATTTTTTTTTTTAGTTTTCATTGTGAGAAACAGATGGAAAACTCATTGGTATCTATCTCACAGTTTTTAAGATCCTGATTCACAGAACATAGGCTAAAAAATTTATGGCAATTTCAACATTTTTGGGGGTTTGCTGATTTAAAATGCAGTATACCTGGAGGCAAATAGCTTTCAGTTTTCTTATTTTATTAAGGACAATGTAATAAGATACCTTTTGACCAAAAAACTTACTGTCCATAAAAAAGATCCCAGCTGTTACATTTCACTGAAATTAAAAAACTAATGGAACAAACCAGTAGCACTGTTTTGAAATTGTCACAACCTAGTATTCCAACATTGCAGTAGTTTATGAGAATCAAATGCTGGATGACCAGAAGTGAACTGAAATGAACTTTGCTCCCTCGATCACACTGTAGCAAGAACCATCCCCTGCGGCCTAATTTTAACAGCTGAAAGCAGTGATGCACGATAAAATTATGCACTTTCATTTTACACTTTTCTCACAAAGAAAAGCATTTCTAGAAATAACCAAAACTGTATCTGTAGTATAGATCGTTAGGATACCACTAACACATTGATTTACACTATGTCAAGTTACAAAGCCATGCAACTGAAGCTGTCACTTTGTTTCCTAGTGTCCTTGCTGCATTGAAAGGGAAATAATGCTCAATTCAGCACTGGCCTTGTCTCTCCTGCTAATTGCAGTCTCGTCTAACCTTGCAATGGCCATCAAAAAGGAAAAACGAGCACCTCAGACACTGTCAAGAGGTACTGTGTATTTATTGCATATAGTTACCTCCTTATCTTACTACATAGATCAGCAAATGTTTTTATTTAGACTGTGCATGGAAGCACATATATACTTCCTGAAGTGTTTCTTTCCACCATTAAGCACTACCCTAAGTAATGCACCTTCTTATTCCATGTTGTTTCACTCTGTCAGTTTGTTCTTAAGGGTATGGCTGAGGAATGTATATAACCTGCATAATTTATATAACTCATTATGACCTAGTAACACAGCAAAAAACCTAAACTGAGTTTCTCGAATCCAGATATATTTGTAGGACTATCCATGAAAAAATACATTCTCTGATATGCCAGTTAAAAGATATGGTAACTTCTTAACTACTGACACATACTTTCATAACTCTGGTTGCTATGAAACATTTTTTTCTGCAGACTCATTTTTATACACCGAACAACAGTTTGAGACGCTGCTTAGGGTTTTCAGTGTGACTTTTGGTTTTGCTTTTGCTTGTTATCAGATAGTCACAGTCATACTTTGCAGTGAATCATTCACTGCCTTGCAGCGTATAATTTTCAACCTGGCTGTTAACTAAAGACCTTAATTTATTTATGTCTGATCAATCCTTAGAAATACAAGCTTACAGAGATCTTTTCCTCTTCTCCATCTCCCTCTCTTTTCGGGCCTATTTACCCCCAAAATTCTCCATCTCCCTTCCTGACCTCTTCTGCAAGCTGTGCAAAGCCCACAGACTCTACAGCTCACCTCTGAGGTCTTCCCATACAAAGCACTGGCAAAACGCCACCTATCACAAAGGTCCCATTTAAGCCTAATTGCTCAGGAGGCACTTGACAAAAATCATGCAACACCTGGACTGCAACATAACTGGAGAAAGATTTTAAACCGTGGCCTGTCTTGCCTAGATGAGGATGTATTTTTCCCACTACTCCTAAAAGCATAAAAAAGATGACAAAAATCCCCTCAATACTGGCAATTTTGGGAAAAAAAAAAAAAACAACAACAGAAACCACATGTCTGTTTACTAATTGTGATTTCAGGCCTTTTGGCATGTCTTGAGCACTTTACCAGTAATTTTCACAGATCAAAGGAGAATATTTAAACATGTTGCAAAATGATCCTTGCTGACTCCCTGATGCAGTTACCTACATCAGCAGTTGACTTCAGCCAAGGCTGGGAACGCACTGGTCAAATGCCAGAATCCTGCCATCAACCAGACAGATCTGTAAATCACTTTCCTGAAAGAAGAGGTGATCTAGTAGCATCACAAGCTGTTGTCCCATAAGAAAGCTAACAGAAAATGTCTACATAACCAGGGCAGATACAATCATTGTCCAGACAGCACAGAACAAAAAGAGCCTTAACCTGGTCCAGATCCAGATGCTGTTCTGCAGTTCCCGTGAGAGTCATCATGAATGGAGTAACACTGCCTGGAAGGCAGGGATCTACCACACAGGGGCTGACATCTTTAGGATCTGAGGCATGAAATCAACTGGACAGCTTTTTGAGATCAGTGTGTCACCAGCTATGGATAACCTGTGAAGCTGATGATACAGTAGCATTTATTTTCAGTGCAGATTTTTACTTAACAGCCATTCTTTTATTAAATTGTTTAATTAAATGAAGTAGTTGCATCTCCAGGGATTGAAATTCATTACTCAGGAGTTAAGTTTACAACCCAAGACTGTTCTAAACACGTTTGTATTAAAGCCAATCTTATTTGAACTATCATATTTTTTCTTCTCTCTTTTGTGAGGAAATTTCCTCTTTAAGGCCCAGGATATACATGAAATACAAAGCAGACAATGTAAAATACAAAGAATTTGAGTTCTAATTTAAGGAGTTCTGAGTATTTAGAAAGATATTGGGTTTGCCAATAGTCTTGGACCAGATATGAATCCAGCTGAGAGGTTTGGGGAGGTGATGGATTAATAACTATGAGTCTTCTGGTGCATCTACCAGTAGGTATAGAATTAGCAAATCCTTAATATTTGGGAACTTTTGACTAAATAACCCAAAACCTATCTGTACAATTAGTGATAAATATTAAAAAGATGAATTTATTATGAGTTACTTGCCTAGTCCCTAGTTAATCCTTTTGTTATGTTTCTAGGGTGGGGAGATGAAATTACCTGGGTACAAACTTATGAAGAAGGGCTTTATCAGGCAAAAAAAAGGTAAGAGTTTAAAAAACAGTTTGAAAGACAGAGTTGTCAATTGGTCGTGTTTGAATACACTATAGTGAAACAGAACAAAGAAACACCATGACAGCTAATATGCAGACTACCCAGTTAAATGAAACAAATTTTGTGTCTATAAATAAAAGTTATTGTAGTGTCTTACGACTCTGAAACATGATAGGCCAATAGTTTAATACTGGCAGTTTTTCTCACAACAGTAGTGTTGTCATTTGACTAAGCAATGATAAATAGACACTATAGTCTTTAAAATACATCTCTTGTGATATTTTAATATCATGTACCTCTGATTACTTCCTTAATTAATAGCAGGAAATTAGTTACCTTTGCTCTTGCATGCCTAAGATGTTTAGGTGGCTAATAGCTCTCCTGTGTGCATGATGTGCTTACAGTTTCTTACTGTCTTGGAAGAAATGAAAGTTTCAGTTTGAATCTTCTCTGAGATTCAAATGTATATATATCTGAGAATTCATAACACTACTTATTTTAATCTCCTTTACAGTTCATTATAGATCATAATAGTCTAGCATAAGCTATTGTTAAATCGAAGGCAAATTATTTTTAAAATAAAAGACAATTTTATGTATCCCATGTGAAAATGGCTAGGAATTGAACAACTCTTGATAATGACAGCAGATTAAACATTAGTAGCTGATTTGCTGATCAGTTTAAAAAAATACAGGAGAAATTGTTTTATGTTTTGACACCAAAAATGTATAACTTTTGGTACTTTACCAAACTATTTACAGTGGAAAAAAAACTCTGTAGATCTGTTCAAAAAAGCTTAAAAAATCATGAAACTGTTCATGGAAAGTGTTTGATGATAAACCTCATTTTATGAAAATTATCTCGCTCCAGTTCATTATTTTCTTGATCATGGAGAACTTCACACCTAAGCAATATTATTTACCTCTTCATTTTGATTAGATACTGTATGACAACAAAACTATGATGTCTCTGTTGTTTATTTCCTCTATTATCTCTTGATTCATAAAACCTATTTAGGTATAGAAGCTATTTCTCTGTCTCTTTCTTTCCACATATGAGTTCCATTCTTTTGCCTTGCTCAAAAATGTGTATAATTCTTTACAGAATATCTGTATGGTTTTACTGTGTGTTAACATAAGATTAAATGTACTTTGCTTTTTCCAGTCTGCTAGTAAAAGCACCATTTGCATACTTATCAAATGATCTAACTACATGTTTTATTATCATTAATAAAGTAACAAGCCACTGATGGTAATTCATCATTTGGAAGACTGTCAATACTGCCAAGGTAATTTTAGGTTTTTGAGTGTCAAAATGTTATGATTATTTTTATAAGAAACTGCACTTGTCTATATATTTACCTTACACTTACTGAATATTATGTTTGAAATAGTTAAATGAAAAAGTATTTTAAAATATAGGAATTTATTACTATTATTTACATAAACTCAATGAAACTAGTCAACAAAGAACATGGAAAAATACTCAGGGCTGAAGTCCTGCTGTCCCTGACTCAGCGCTCATCAGTTCCAGTTAAGAGCCATAGATTTGCTATGGACTCACTGAACAGATTTAATATTGTTTGGCTCTCCTGAACTGGTAACTAAAGAAGGAAATGAGCACAGGGCCACTGAAATCTATCTAATAAAAATTTGCTGAGAATAATGCACTTTTGTGAAGCTGAGACATGGTATCCATTGAAATGACAGGCTTCATAAATAACAGAAGAGAGCTTCCATTTTCATAGCCGGGAGGTTGTAATGACATTGGTCAAAAAAATCAAAAAGTGGTGATAAAGCCCTTAAGTGTCTCCCTCGGGAATGTGAATCAGTAGAGATAGGAACAATGTGGCCAGTCTCTGGCCAACATGGTGCCTAAATGCAGATGGAAAGGCAGAGTCTGAGACTGATTTCAAAACTATCATGTCTTTTCTAGCACTCAAGAATGCTTTTGCAGAAAATGAAGACATACAGGAAATGGCCCAAAATAACTTCGTTATGCTGAATCTCATGGTATGAAGGGTTTGAGGCAATTTGACTGGTATCTCTTTTTGGCTTGTGTTTTCCTGTTCTTTGTCTTGCTTTTTCATATCATTTTAGCTAAATATCTCTGGCATTTCAGTTACATGTAAGTACAGGCATTTGTGCAAGTGTATCCACACACAAGTAGTACCTTTTCTAGTTTTATCTGGTACAAGATTATTCACAGGAGTGCTACTACTTCAAAAAAAAAAAAAAATTAATAACTAGCTTTCATTTCTATGCCAGCATGAAACCACAGATAAAAACCTGTCACCTGATGGACAATACGTGCCTCGAATCATGTTCATAGGTATGTATAATGTTTATGTATTTTCAAAGAAATTATACCTGAAACTAACCCAGTGTCCTCCTTTGGGGACATAAAAATGATCCATCTTGCAAAAAGGAAATGACTGAAAAATTATCGTTATTTTGGCATTAGTCTGGAACTTTCCAGATCTGAGTTCAGTTCTCTCTCTGTCACAGGCTTTGACCGTTTTAAACTTCCTCAAGTTATAGATCCATTCTGGAGGGTACCTAATTCAGGCTTGGAGGCAGGATGTTTAAATATCTGTTTGCATTTAGGCTTTTGCTCTCCATGCTTCTTACTAAGGCTGTTGTAAGACAAAGTTTACTGAAAACAGATACATCAGTGAATATAGGTGTCTACAGTGTGGACACTACCACAGGGAGAGCCAACAGTCGGTGGCATCTAAGGAAAGATTTATCCCATTGAAAACCTGACTTCTGGAATAGATCACATGAATCATGCGCCAGAGTGTATGTTCCTTTTCACAGACTGTAGAGGAATCCTAGAGTGACCAGCTCTGAGGTGCCATTCGAAGTTAGGTGAGATAAAGCCCATACTCATGCAGAGAGCAATGTAGTAACAGGAGTGAGTTAACTTACAAAAAGCTTGTAAGGGGAACTGGGTCAACACTTTGTTCCCATGATGGGAACATTAACAACTTAATTCTGAAGATTTTCATCCTGAAGAATCTAGGTAGGTCGTGTTGCTATTGCTTTAGATAATGCATGGACCTCAGGATGTGTGCATACAGTCAGCCTCTCCTCATGGAAATATAGGGCTTGTAAAACAGGATATTTTTATTTAAATACAGATGAAAAGCCTGTGTATAACTTAAAAATAGCTGCATAACATAAAAATGAGCATTAGATTTTGTTCAGAATTTCTCCAAGACCAGCTGTTGGGAAAAGAGCATAAAGGCCATGTGATTGCCTCACTGATGAAATCAGAACACCTCAGAAACAGGGCTGTCAAAGCAGTGCCACATCCTCAGCTGTTGTGGGAATGGGAAACAGTGTTCAATACAATCACTCTTTCAGATCCGTCTCTCACAGTAAGAACTGATATCACAGGAAGATACTCCAATCGGCTTTACACTTATGAACCGCAAGACATACCATTCTGTAAGTGTCCCCTTTGTCATGTTACTTTGCATTTCACATTGTAAGCAGCCAGATACACTCTTTCCCAATGATTTATGATTGAGAATAAGTTAAAATCTCAAAGTAACAAATAAAGCCTGTGTATGAAGCATTTGCAATGAATTGTAATAGCCTAACCTGTTCTAGCAAAACACTTCACACCTATTGTCCTACTGAATTTATTGGGACTACTCAGGTAAGACAAATTGAAGGATCATGGCTGAGAACTTTCAGAACTGAAATCTCTCCAGTGTTTTGGAGAATGGTGAAAGTCACTATGCTAAAAGGTATGCAACTGCACAATGTAAACAGCCAGTGGTGGGAGGGAGTCAATCAAGAAATACTGGTGGCTACCTGGGTACCACCTAACACCTGTATTTCAGAAAGGAATGTGATTTTTCAGGTTGAGCTAGTCCTTACTCTATAACATTTACCTGACACCAATGTAGTATCTCAACACAAATATGCATGTCTTATCTGATTACCAGGTTTGGTGTTGAAAAATGAGAGAATTGAAAGAAGGCTTGTCAAGTCTTTTGAAATTAAACTTTTTGATTCATGGAACTTTTTACCTCCTGCTTTAGTATCAGTGCCAGAATTTTCACAATAGAAACCTCTAAAATATAATGGTAACAATTTATCAGACTGGGTGGGGTTTTTTAATTGTGCAAATGTACTTTAAGTACATTTTTACAGTTCTTATTTGTTTTCTTTCAGTAATAGAGAACATGAAGAAAGCACTACGTCTCATTCAAACAGAACTGTAACCAGCAACGGTGAAATGACCATAGCCTCTATGAGGTGAAGGTGCACTTCTATGTCTCCAGTAGCATTTTGAACTCTTAACAAGCAGCTTTGGTTGATCAGATTTCACAAGAAATTTACATGTAAAATTTGAAGAAAAAAACATTGAAGACTACAGCACCCATTTAGAAAAGGAGAAATTCATTAAACTCTTAGAAATTACTTATCTGAATAACTGTAAGTGATGGTTTAAGGTGCAGCAGCAATTCATTATATAATTTCATACTTGCATCTTAATTCCCAATTTTTATTTTTACTGCAAGAAGCTTGTTAGTTATTAGTGCACCTCTGCTTTATGCACCTCTCATTAAAGAAAAAGAAATTTTGCTGGCAAATCAGACAGAGGAAAGCTCTTCCTACAGATTTTGAAACCGCTTACATAGAAAATAAACAGTGAGCTGGGCTTAGCCTTCTGTGTAATTCTTTAACTATCATTCTGATAGCTGAAAACAGAACAGACATTTCATACTGACCATGCGGTCTCAGTGAGGTGATAATCATCAAATCACAGCTACAGGCTTTGCTATGATAAAGATGAGGTGGAGCAAGAGAGATGGAAGGAGATAACTTCAGGAATGGAGTTCTTGAGCTAAAATGAGTAGTCTTGTCCTAGGTCTTTTCATTTAATATACAGTTGAGTCATGTGAACCTCATCGCAGCTCATTCCTTCTTTTTCTGTAGCACCCCAAACAAGACGTAAAGTAGCAGTTTACTGAGGGGATCTGTACATACAAGATATTCACAAAACCTCCCCAGGATCACTATATGGAAGGGTGGACATCTGTTTTGAGTAAAAAGCTGAAGTCTTTTTGTTATTGCAGCAATTTCCTTTTTCCATGAGAATAAGATAGTGATTGACTTGTAGTAAGGGCATGTATGGTATAGTATGTGCAGAGCACCAGTGTCACTTGTTTATCTCACCTGCCGTTTCCTATGATGTTGCTTGTATACACATATAAAAGATAAAGGAAAGATCTTTGCAGGACAGCTTTTCTAATTTACAATACCTAATATTAATTTGTCATGAATTAGTTATATTTTCATCATTACTACATAAAATTTTGTTATAAACATATATGCTAACAGAGTAGTGATAAATGACCTGTACACTAAGAGAGAAAAATTACTGTATTAGTAACAATATATTGCCTTCATAGTCAGATAATTTGGGAAAATGCTAGACACAAAATTAAACTGGTAGTCACATTCCTTTGAGTTTTGTTTAGCTCTACTAGTCCTAGCTTTTGTTTAGCTCTAATAGTCCATAGCTATTCCAAATTTGGCAACATTTCCCAGTCTGAGTAGACTCTTACGTGCATGTCGGAGATGTTCAGGGGAAAGGGATGTGTGCTAGCTGCCGAAGATGACACAAGTTAGCCATGGCAGCACTTTCAAAGTGGGGTTGAGAAAATATTTACTTCAGTGAGCACAACACAAAATAGCTTTGGAGATGTTTGAGTATAATAAGTTCAAAATATTACCAAAAATGGTAGGTGGAAAGTGATGGGTCTTTCCTGTCATATTGTGAGGAAGCTTCTTCCCTCCATTCATTTACTTTCAACATCAGCTGAGGTCATGCAAGACACTGGCTTGAAACGTCTGCTCTAACTCAGGCAGGAAATCAAATGTGTGATAGTTAAACTATCAGTCAAAGCCTGTTCCACTTACTTAAGATTCAGAAGACTAAGGTTGTGGGTTCTGGATGGATATTTGAGGGAAGGCTGCACTGTTGAAGTGTTTGCATGGCTATGCTTTTACTGCAGTGTGAAACAAAACCTTTCTGTCTCAGATCTAGAAAGCAAATGCAAAATAAATCCATTGTCCTCCCTTCAATTCCAGTAAATGCATCTTTGTCAATGGTATTCTCGTTTCCTTGCGTTACTACTACTGTTCCGTTAATTGCAAAGATAGCAATGTCTGCCATAAAGGACTGCTCTGGTAGACCACCCCAGTCAATCCAAATGTTCCATCAGCCTTTCAGTAAAGGAACGGCATCCTCACACAGACAAATGCTGAAGATCATAAATATGCTGATGAATCCTTTCAGATTGTACAGTGGGTGAGTACTTTACCTCTCCTTTCATTTTAAGCAGCTCACATATACAGCCCAAATCCAAGGATGATGTGCTTTTTGTGCTGATTACAGTCACTCCTCACACTGAAATATTAATACATTTCTTTATTAAAGAGAGGGAAGTCACAAACATGATCTGATGTCATGATGTCACACCACCATAAAACAGTAAAAGCTCAGGGAGGGTCTTATTAATGTATATAAATACCTGAAGGAAGGATGAAAAGAGGATGATGTCAGGCTCTTTTCAGTGGTCACAAGCAAGAGGACCAGAGGCAATGGGCACAAACTGAAACACAGAAAGTTCTGTCTGTTTGGACAGGGTGTTGGACCAGATGACCAGATTTATATTACAAACAACAAAACTTTAAGAATGATACAATGGTTACTGCCTTTCACCCTTGAATGAAAGTTAGCCTTTATGTCTACACTGCAATGCATCTTATTTTAAAATTTGAAGAAAATCTGGATTAATTTCCAAAGGTGTTATTGATATTGGTTGTACATGCAATGTAGAACAACATTTTCCACTGCAGAGGTCTGAAAGCTTTGACAAACCATTCTTTCAAGCAGACAGCGGTCACTTTCCAGAAACGTCACAGGCATATGAATTCCTGTGTCAAATCTCTTTGCAAAGTGACTAAAGGGTATTTTACTCTTTTTTTTCCTTCTCAAATTCCCATAGATAACAGGCTGAAGGCTGTTCTCGGACATAGCCTAGAGCAATGGGAATAAATCCTTGGGATTCTTAAAGATTCAGATCCAATCCTTTTGGTGGAGCTAGATATTCAGATAAAAAGCAACCTGTATGTTGCACACATATTTTCCATTCACAGCTTAATTCAGCCTTCATCCTTAACTGTAGACCTGTTACTATATTTTTGCTTTCTCCACTTTGAAGATTATTTTATCAGATAATATTTCTTCTAATGGAAGAGAAAATCAGATCCCAGATTAAAGGCTCATTGTTCTGAGATAAGTCTGTAGCCTGTGCAATGACAGATGCAACAGAATTCTTTCCACTGAAATGAATGGCATGAGACACTACTCCCTCTTTTCTTCCACTCTTGTATGCCTGAGTGAAACACAACTTTATTCACAATAGTAGTGGGTAGATTTTTATTCACACTCCTTACTTCCTCTTCTTAAGAAACAACAGGAAACTTCCTTTTGTTCCTTGATGAACTGGAACTAAACTAAACAGGTTCCTTTGACCCACACCGTCTGGGTTAGAGCTGAAGGAAGAGAATAAACAACCAAAGATGTGAATGTGAAAGCAGAAGTTGTTTTACACATAATATATTCAGTCAATTTAAGGACCACCTGCTGAGAAAACCTACTTGTGTAGACTATGTGCTTTCACATAATTCATAACCTGCTTACTATATATATGGATGCTAGTATCTAACATGAGCATGATATAGCATCCCTGTGGAAGCTCATATTTTGTACAAAAGACTTCTGAGTTCTGCTTTTGCTACATACACAACACACTCCAGGGAACAAACTTTATTACCACTTGTTCACAAATCTTTGCCTACATTGCAGCCTGGACTTATCTGTTGTAATCAGACCACAGGTAGTCAAATAAACGTGGACTTAACGTCAGTAAGGTGAGGCACAGGAATCTGAGAACCAACAGAACAGGATCCTCCCCTATGTATCCGTCTCAGTGCAGAAAGGCGTTGGCTTTTCTAAGCAGATGGCTGATGTATTGGTCTGCAGAGCTAAAACATTTTCCCATGCACAAATATTTGCGCTTGACCGGAACAAAAGAAAAACCACCATACCTTTGTGTACCGTGGAGGTGAGAGACTGTGGGACACCTCAGCACTTAAAGTGCACAAGTAACTTCATCTTGCAGACTAAAGCAGATGATAGATATACTTTTGATTGTTTCATGCACATGCATTCTTGCCAAAGACTGACACAGAGAAATTTCCAAATGCTGAGGTGTCCTCCACAGGATTGGCCAAGTCATTGGTCTGCTTCCTTTTGTTTCTTCCTTTGTTCAAGTAGATGCACAGATCCACATTATGAGTCGGGTAGAAATAAAAAGCCTCCAATTAAAAAGTCCAAA
The DNA here is from genome assembly GCA_013401255.1 of Urocolius indicus. Taxonomy (NCBI): domain Eukaryota; kingdom Metazoa; phylum Chordata; class Aves; order Coliiformes; family Coliidae; genus Urocolius; species Urocolius indicus. The sequence goes on from WBNH01004324.1 coordinate 42,140, forward strand.
AACATCGAGTAGAAGTAGGGGAATTTTTATTCTTACACCAGAAAATCTCCAGAACTGGCAATCTACATATTCATACCTTTTACTTGATGTTTGAGGTGCTTATGCCATTCATCATTTAATATCCTGGATTGCTACTGCATATTGTACAGTCACTGAAACTGGATCCATTTCAGCAGACTGTTTTATTTTAAGAGGTATTAGGTATTTACTGATTGCTTTAGAACAGAATACACCCAAAATAGCTTCTCTTATTTTTGCATGAGAAAGAAAAGAAAGAAAGAAACATATACAGCAGTCATCTTTTACTTCACACTGCCATATCAAATACTACATTGTAAAATTTTACTATAATTCTAACTCCAATTGTTCTTAAGTAGATGTTTATCAAGTCACCCTTTGTATATCTCTAAGTGGTACCTATGAGAAAGTATGAAATAATTATCCAAGGTTATAATGCTTATGAGACAGCACTCTCCAGGGATTTTTTTGTGCTTAGACTTTTATTGCTCTAGGAAAAAAGCCTAAAAATACTTCAAAAATATCTACCGTGTCTTCTGTTGCCTTTCTATGCTCACTGAGGATCACCCATTACTACTTTGCACACTCTGGCTACACATCCCCAAGCAATTGTTAGTAAAAAGCTGGCACACACAAACCCACCCTGCTATTTATCACTCAGCCAACTGGGGAGAGACAAGTTCATGGATACATACAAACTTACAAAGCTTCATTGCTTCTGTTCACATACAGGGAAGAGGACAGCAACTGCCTGGAGAAGCTACACTCTAAGGTGAGGTGTACTCTGCAGGATGGGGAGAAAAGGAGCCTTGATCTGCTAAGATAATTTTTGTTCCAACCTATAAGCAGGTGGGGCTGTGATTTTACACAGCTCTCCAGCATTTGTATCAGAGCAGAACAAGAGCCCACATCTTACAGACCTACACTGCTTTGCTTGGAAAACAACTCCACAGTTAATATACGTTAGTGTTATAAATATTTTCACATATACATGCTCACTGATGATCACTCTCACCCTAACTGAAAGAAATATTCCCTCATGGCTTCAGGGACTTTAGTTCTCATTCATGTATATACTCTTGACCTTGGGAAAAAAAATAAAAATTAAAAAAAAGACAAAAATTCCTAAATCTCATAATGAGCTCCCAAAAGGGAATTCAAAGATTCAGAGCAGCAGTTACCCTAGGCCTTGAAACTTGATCTCTCCTTCCTTGGAAAAATGCCCTTTCTTATTTACTAAGCAAACTAACATATATACAGGAAGCAGCATTCCAGTGAAAATATCTTATGGATTCCTCTGAGTTCTTGGACTAAAGATATGGGATGTGGAACAACTCCTTTAAAAAGAAAGCTTTGGGGTTGGTTTGGCTATTTGTTGTTCATAAAAGACAAAAATCAACTTTTTTGATGTCTCACAGAGATTTTTAAATTAATAAGTATTCTTTCATGCCTTTCTAGAAGGCAATGATGCAAATGTGAACTCTTCTTAACTGTTTATATGGTATCCACTATGTTAACACCATGGAGTGTAACTAATGGGGATACCTCAAGGCTGCCTTTCCTTACCAAAAGTGTTGACTGCACATATAGTAGAGTTGGACTTGTACAGGCTCAGGTACAGCTGCAGGGCATCTCTAGAGCACAAAGGACTACACAGGTTAAGATTTACGCAATGCTGTTATTCACAGGTAGGTATGATACTTGAAGATTGCCTATGATATGGGAGCAGCATTGAAGATACTGATAGATCCTTTTGTTATTTACTCTACAGAAAGTTACAGGAGTAAAGATCATAGAATCATAGAATGGTGGATGTTTAGCTTTCCATATATTCATCATGAAGGAACTAAAACAGAAGGTTAAGATCATACAAGAAACATGTGGCAGGACAAGGAACTGAAGTACATTTATCCAGCTGATATGAATTAAAATAAGCACAAACTAAATAGTGTTGCCCCTTTCTGACTGCGAAATGGGTTTTACTGGTCATTTGTATTCTTGACGTTAAAAGGACAAAGGTATTGTGCTATGGTAAATGAAAGAGCATCCATGGTTTTTTAACTAGTGAGTAAACTTGAAAGCATAAAGCCAATCCTTCCTGCACTGAAACACATCAAAGGGTACGTGTCCTTCTGGAGAAAGGATGGCTCACCAAGAAAACTAAAGAAAATTCTTCCTGTGCTATACTGTTTCATAAGGTGCTCTACTGAGCCATAAACAAATGCAGAATTAACAATGTCTTTGAGAAAGTGCAAATTCCATCAATATTTGTGGTAAAAAGAAAATCTCACTCTCTTGGCTATCAGAGGAGCCTTATGGTAGCTACCACATCTCCAAGTAAAGTTAAATTAATACAGAAATAAACTGTGGTTCCATGTCTGATGATAACAAGTGTTGTCAGTGCCAGTAAATACCTTGGCATTACTTCATATGTATGTTTCAGTCATGTAGATTCAATATGTTTGTGGCAGCATGCTGATATATCATAAAAATGTTCAAACTACATATTCACTATAGGGGCAGGTTGCCAAAAAGATGTCAGGCTGATTACCATATTTTGAAACACAAAAAATTGAAAAACAAGTTAAATCTTCCTTAAAAATAGTTTAAAATCATTTAAAACAGCGTGGGTAAAAGTTGGATATTTGTAAGAATAAATTGTATATTATGCTTTCTTATTTTAAATCTATATACGTTATAATATATTAATTATATATATTATTTTTATAAAATAATTATAATATAATATGTGTTATATATTATAATAATAATTTAAAAAACTATCTGTCTAAAGGTGCTTCATTTATAGAAGCGTAGATGGCTTTGCATGCTGATACAGGAGTGGGAGAATTATGAGTTGCACCATTACAGCTCCCATGCCTTTTGTAGGCAACCAGCACGACTGGATGCCTCAGAAGTGTCTGCCCACTGACCCCAAGGCATGTAGAACAAACAGGAGGAACTGGAGGTCTGCATGTAATTCACGGGCTTACTGGGACTGTAACGAGGGGCAGAATTTGGCCAAAACAGCAGCACTTAAGCTGATGTGAACACATTTGCCCTTTTTTATCATTATACCACTCATATGCTACTTTATGCAAGTGATTACTTTATTGGACAAGTAAAATGCACTTTTCCTAGTAGGCAATACTGGCTTTGCGTTGATGAAGGCAGCTATGGTAAGTGCAGTACCATTATTGCTCTTCTTGGTTGACTTTGACTGAACAATAATCATAATCCCTCTGTTGTTACAAGTTTATCCAAAGTTTATCAAGTAGTTAAACACTAGTTGGCTTCTCCAAATTAAAAGAGAAGGCTTATGTTTAAAGGCGGATTCCAATAAAGTCCAAGATAGGCTACAGGAAGAGTAAAGGGATGGTGCTGTATCTACCACATATGGCACAAACTTCTGTTTAGAGAACAGTGATTGCCTCAGAGCAGAGCCTTGGTCTTCAGTGAGCTATTGGTTACCAATCAAGTCTTGAAGTTTTCTTACAAGCTTTTTTTCTCTTACATTATTGGTATTACTCTAAAATCAGAATAACTGTGTCTGAATTAGAACACATGCACTGAATTCCCTATTTGTATTTGAAGGTGACTGTGCATAAGCGTATGAGGACCCATCATTTTAAGTTATTTACCAAGTGCTTTGATGCAATTTAAGTATTCATTTATGATGTGTCCTGTAATGAATGGTACTATTTTTAATTACTAATTTTATTTCCTATAAGAAGGATATAAACTTATGATATGAAACATCAAGCACATAGTGTGTTTCTGCAGATAAATTGGGGAAGTGGTTACAATTTCTTTTTATAAAAATCTTGATATAGAACATCTGTGTCCTCCTGGCATACATTAGCTTTAATCACTACTTTGTGCATCTCTTAGAGGAACAAAATATATCTCTAATTATCCATGTAGTTACCAAGGTGATACTGTGCAATGTTTACAGAAAAATTTCAAACTTGTCTTCTATATCAGCTAGGCTTTGTGCAATCAGAATAGAACAGCAGAAAGAGATTAGTTTGTTGAATAGAAAAAAGACAGTTGAAGTCATAATGCTAGGCAAGAGTTGATGCTGAATTAAAGTACAGATTTCTTCTTTAATTTTAGGTGCAAATTGATGTAAATCAGTGGTAAGCTTATATAACTGTAACTTACATAAATATGTAACTTACATAAGTGTAGCCACACTAAACATTAATTAAGCTTGAAAAAATGTATTCTCTCTATACAGATGTTTTTTCTTTTTCACTTTGATGGAACAACATGTACCACGTTCGTCTTTATATTTCAGATCATTCTTTGGGTAAGACAACAAGGGAGACACCATACATGCATATGATGACTTAGCAACTCATGTTACTAAACCAGTAGTTAACTTAATGCAAGACACTGGATACTGGGCAACAGGAGAGTGATGTATTTGTGAATTTATTTTTAGAAAGAGCACATGCATCTCAATTCTCCTGATCACTGTTAGTTTGTCTACACAAAATTTGTACCCTCCCTTGATTTAAGAGGAAAAACACAAAATAAAGCAATGATGTCAAAGACTGAATCTGGAAGACAGTGGAGGAAGAAAGGATAAGCTATTCACTAGAAAATTCCCTTGGTATAGCTTAAATTGTATTTTCTTGAACTTGAGCCTGAACCAAGAATGGAACTCCAACCTTGAGGCTGCCACTCTCTAGGAGCGAAGCATGAGTCAGCTGTCAGTGTCTGCCGGGGGAGGGAGGATCATCAGACTGACAGGTGTTTTTAAAAAATATCATAACAAGTTCTTGTCCTACTCAATAAAAGATGAAATGACAAGGAAAATAATTATAACAGGTTAAAAAGGATAACACTGGAAAACGTGTCTTTATAGGCTGTTTTCTCTATGCAGTCATAGAATCATAGAATGGCAGCAGTTGGAAGGGTACCTTTAGAGATCATTTAGTTCAACCACCCTGCAGAAGCAGTCCATACCTGTGAAGTGAACAAATAAATTCTCTGCACCAAAGATGCTTGCCTATTAGGAGGAATTACTTACATGTAGCACTCATGCAGCTTCCTCACGTAGGCAGATTGTGCCTATATCTTCGCCCTTCCCAGGACAAAGAAGAAAAGGAATTATCAATATGACCAAAGAAAGGCCACTTGGATTAGTCAAGCTGGTAAACTAATCAAAGACAGTAAGAGCGGCAGCTTCTGCATCAAGAAGTGTAAATAAGGAAATATTACACCAGCTGATTTCTCTAAAAAGTGATGAGAATATTATTTTATCACCAGGACAGGTAATAATAATAAGTTTTATTTGTAAACCAAGGGAATTTTTACTGTCAGAGAAAAAAAATACTGTAACTAACACATTTATGTTTAGGTTAAATGTTAAGTATAATAGAGGGGTTTTTTCCTAAAACAGAACTTTTTTTTTCCTGTATTATAAAATTAGCTGCACAAATAAAATAACCCAGAAATGAGCATGTATCTCTGACAGCAGGCTTTTGGTTCCTGCATAGAGTTTTGATTGTTGCTCAACACTTCTTTGTCATTGTCTAGTTTATTATATCATTGATTCTATCTATCTTCATTTACCTGGAGATCGTTCTTTCTGAGACACCAGTGAGAACAGAAGCAAGCCAAACTGTTCACAATGTAGTCGTTCATTACTCACTCCACCAAGCAGTCGCTCAAGGTTACTCATGTCAAGAGTGGTTACAATTGTTCCTACAGGGTTTGTGGGAGGCTTTGTGGGAAATAACAGCATCATTTCCTATGCTACAGGAAGTTCACACTGTGCGTGTATCACCATCCTGAATCTTCATTTCATCCCCAACATAGAGCTACTACATCCATGAAGGAAACAGCTAGGAGGGCTGTCAGTGACCATCACTCCCTCACTTTTTGGCTCAGAAAGTGCAGGGTGGGTTTCATTCCTTTGCCCTGTGTGACGACTTACACGTTTCATCACTGATCCTACACATGACACGCAAACCAGTCCAAGTTGTCACCGCTCTCCTCTTGTCTCTTAGCATCCGCCCAGCTGGGCAAACACCATCAGGCAAAGCCGGGAACCCAGCTGCAGCAGCCAGCCTGTGCAGAAATGCTGCTCCCTCTGCAGAGGCACAACTGAGCCAGAGAAACACAAGCTTCATTTCCAGAACTTGTCTGTCCTCCCAGGTTGGTTTACACAAAGCAGCCTGTGTCCCTTAATTCTTTTCCACAGATACAATAACTCCACTGAACGCACACCGAGGCCTCACTTTGAGCAATGAACTGGATGTGTGACCAGCTTAGGGATCAAAGGTCTTACTGAGTATTTACAACATAAAGAGTAGGCAAACAATATGACAAGAATGATTGAGCATTCAAGAACCCTTCCCTGCCCTTTTGTTTTATAGGATATGCTCTTTCCTATGCTCCCTCAAGTCCAGAATATTACAGGGTGGGGGATGGGAAAGGCAGCATATTCATCTGCAATAATCAGGGGAGAAAGAAACAAAGAGCCAGGGTCAGGATGACAGCTATTGTCCCACATAGATATATTTAGGGTATTTGTTGAACAGGCCACTGTGTGAAAAATTCCCCCTGTATTTCCCTCAGCAGCTTAGTGCAGTTTGCTTTGTTGTTTTTGTGAGCAGGCATACACTTTAGAGCCAGGACTGAGGTACTCCTCAGCCTGGGCTGGCAGAACTAATCCCCTACCCTCTCCTTCACCGGAGAGATAGTGACCTCAGCACCAATCATGTCACAGATGTCACACCAGGCACAGTAACAAGAGGTCTTATCATTTGCTAAAGATAACACATCCATTGTCAATGGGCAGATTCATTCAACTGGAAAGTCTCCCTCTCCAGACATGACTTATGGGTTTGGAATGGATTCACCTATTAGGGGAGCAGACATCGGTTCTGCTTTGGCACTTCTCCTCCAAGGTAGTGCATTGGTAGCAGTGTTGTCAGTGCTAAATGTTGGCTGTTTACCAGGATAAAAATAAGCTCAGATGGATAGTCTTGACACCACTCTTCACAAAACAGGCAGAAAAATCCACTACGCTTTTAAATTTTGCAACAGCAAGTGGCAGTCTTAATGGATAACAAACATTTTAAATAGCCATGAAAGCAACTTTGTTCCTGTTCCCAAATATTACCTGAAAGAGAGGCTTGCTGTGTCATTGCTTTGGCAAAACCCATTGTCATTTCTGCAGTCTGCATGTGTATAGTCAGACAGATGTTTAACAAAAATGTAGATTTGATAAGACAGACACAGCAATTTGAAATTCATAGAGCAGATTTCAGTGATATATGGAGATCTGGATTTATTAGAAACAGGAAAGATGACAGGAAAGAAAGTAAACAAGATTTAGGACAGGTCTGAGATTGAGGACAAATTATTTAAATCTAAACAGTCTATAAATAATTGCTTAATAGCAAAGGAAGTTCTTTGAAACTTAAATTAGCAGCAGCTTGAGAAGAAGAAATCTTCTTGGATAAATATAGCACATGTATATTACATCCCTGAAACTGTTCTGGAAAGCATCAAGGCAGTAAGGAATAAGAAGGCAGCCATTCACAATCAGACACGTATTCTTTCCTTCAGTAAAAGCGCTTTGAAAGGGATTTGCATAGCAGGAATTCTCAACAAATTTGCTATCATTTAGCAAAACTTGCTGCAAGTAGACCATGTGCAACAGAAACATTATCTGACCTAGGTCATCTCCTGCTTAAACATATATACATTGGAAGGAGATTAGTCTTTAAACTGAGTAGAAATACAAGCCAAGCTACAGCTTACACAGAGAAACTATATCCAATTAGCTTTGCAAGTGAGCTGAACGCAGGAATTAAGAGGAAGGTAGTTCCAGGACACTTCTGCCGGCACATCCGGTTCAGGATGCCTAAACTCATGCACACTCTGTCACATGTGTGACTTATATTTCCACATTCTGTGCTACAAGGAGAATATTTCAAGTTATTGCTATACATACCTGCATCATCATGGCCCCAGGTTATTCGAGGAATGAGCTGAGACCTCAATCTAAGCTGGTGCCTCAGTTCAAAGTGAGTCTCCAGAAACTGAGCAGGAACCTGAATATAACTGAGAATTTCCACGTGATACATGGGCACACTTCAGCTAGCTTAACCTTAAAACTATGTCTGGCATATGGGAAACTGCTGATATAGTCCTGGTGAAGGAAGGGCTATTCAGCAATACAAGAAAGCTCACTCAAGAAGAAAGGAGCAGCTCTCCAATGATTGAGAGAAAGGGACAGAACAGAAATGAAGACACCTGGCTAAGCAGTTAACTGACAGCCCATACTTATGAAACCAATGTACTCCATCTGTTAAAATGACAGTACTAGCACTGCTATCCCCCAGATAACCACAGTGCTGCAAAGGCCAAGTTTATTCTTTTGGGAATTAAGATATGTCACAGTATCATAGCACATAAGTTCAAATTTGTCAGCCAAAAGTAGTAGCTTTCCAAACATGCATGTATTTATGCTGTGTTCTGCTGATTCCTTCTCTGTTGTATTTCACATCACTCTGCTGCAGTAGCTCTGGCATAGGTGACACCATCAACCTCATAAGCACTTTGGGCTCTCCCATTTGCATTTATGTTACTTCCTTTTTGTTATTAGAATAGTGCAAGTTTCTACATATTGATCTACATTAATCATTTTATATGTTTATAATTGTTGAATGTGTTCCTTTTTGTAAGTATAAGTAGTGGAAGTCCTTTAAAAGAAAAAAAAATGGATCCAAGTTGTAGCTGTCATATTGAGATGCCCAACAAGAACTCTAGAATGAACCAGGTTCACACCCAAACCAAACTCCTCTGTAAAAGTAAAAGCTGTAGTCATTGTGCAGTGATAAAGATCTAACGCAAGTGAAAGTGTTTCTAATCAAAAAGAACAGGGTGACCAAATAGAGAGCCTTGAGTAAATTCAATAATAGTAGGCACCAGATGCAAAACTGGGTTGTGGACACGAGTGCTGAGTCCAAAATGGCTCAGATTTTAGTGATGTGTTGTCCTGAATTGCAGGTTGAATGAATCACAATTTCACAAATTTGAATATTTTGTTCCAATACTTCCAGAAGCCTCACTGCACGTGAAGGAGCATTTAAATTCTCCATTTTACTCCACAAGGTAAAATTCCACTCTCCAATTTTCTACCAAGCGTGGAAGACTCCTGCAAAGAGCTATTTGTTTCATCTGTCCTGTCACATTTTCCCCCACCATCGTCTTATGATGTAACATATTTCATCTAACCAATTTCCCACTAGACTGTTTATCTGGCTAAACCCCTTCTAAAATGCCGACACCGTAATTGATGCTTTCATTTAAAGAATTCTTCTCACTGCCAGCTCTTACTGGATCTCCACAAGCTAGAGGCAGCACAGGTGATTCTCTGCAACACAATTTAATTTGGGGAAGCTAAAATAATAACTTTTTCTTAACAATTTATCTTCCTTTTACATGAGAAATGTCTTTCTTTTCAGTCCCAAACAGATTATTTTTTTTCCAAAATGACAATTTGACAAAACAAACTCATATTCCTTGATTAGGCATTCAAATACTAGGTGCAAAATCATTAGGACTTCCCAAAACACATCAATGGTATCACTGTAAAGCTGTCATGCTTCAGACTGAAGTCCTACAGTGTGAAGTAAGTAGTGGAAAATTTCATTGGGATTTTTTTTATAAGTAGAGGCTTTTTAAGATGTTTTTTTGTCAACAAATAAGTGGCTGGATCTCCAGTCTGCCCTTTCGAAAAGATTGCCTAAGTCATAGTTTTGACACCTCTGCACTGGTTTGAATGAAGTGAAAAAGGAATGAATGAATGTGTCCTGAATCTGACTTCAGTCATTTTGAAGTTGTACGTTGTGAGGAAGCTACGAATAGGCCATGGGGCAAGGGTATCTTTACTAAAACAAAGAACTAGTGCTATTATTACAGCCTCAAAATATACATTTATTTTCCAAATTATCAACACTAGCACCTGCAGTTCATGGGGAAATAAATATTGCTGGGTCTTTCATTAATGTCTTCAACATTGATTTAGCAGGAGTCAGAGAATAATGCAATCTTAAAAATGGAGAATGATACAACAAAACCGTAGGAAGGAGCTTTTATTTATATTTAGGTTTATATTCAATTCACTTCCTCTTAGTAAAATTCAAGTAACTTTCTTTGTACAACTTGGCTGCAAGCTATTGTTTAGCCAATACAATAAACTCAGCTTTAACTTTTAGCCATCTCAGATTTGCTGACTGAGAACTACATTCATGCATTAGGATGCCCTTTCCACTATGTTCAGAAGGCAATACTGTCCTACATAAAACATACAAGGAGAAAGAAAAAGGACATCCTCTTTTGTGGACAGAAAAAAATTATCTTTGCTATTTATTAACCCACCATAACATTTAAACTCCTTTACTGTGACAAGCCACAGGGACCTTCTCCCCTCCTCTACCCTGCTCTCCCCCACCCCCTTTCCTAATAAAACTAAAGGCAGCAAGAAGACTATTTTATTCTTAATTAAACAAACCACTCCCCAATTGCCATGGTGCCATACAGCAGAGAGCCAACACCCAGGGCTGCTGCTATGAGAGATTCCTGCTCGCCAGCTCTGCAAGCCATTCCAGGCAAGACTCTGACAAGGTAAAATCCAGTGAAACAAAGAAAATTAAGGAGCATGATTTTCATGCAACTGGCTAGAAGGCTTTACAGAATTCAGCTCCTGACATGATGTATCTTACACTTCCAATCAAAGCATTTATCAGGCAAAACTTCTATATAAAGCAGCTGGCAAAGAGAGGTGAATGAGTTTATTAGGCCAGCTGATCCAGTCAGAAAAAGGAAGGGGTGTTAAGTTTGAGATTCACTACACAAGGGCTGATGTTTTTCAGGCTCAAGTTCTCTAACTGGCCATCAAAGCAGCATTACTTTATAAAAATGATCTTTTAACAAGCGGTAAGGGTGGAGATTGGCTTTAACCCAAAAATTTTTAGAAATTGTGTTGAGATTTAATAGAGTTGCACAGAGAAGTTGAAAGCTTAAGCCTCTCTGCTTAGTATGAACTAGATCACTGGATGAACTTACAGAAGGTTTCTTTGCTCCTCACACAGGCAACTGGAAAAAAAAAAACCAAACAAATATGGCAACATGGTGTGCTCTTATGAAGGCAAAATGCTGTGACTTTCCTGGAGGAGTTCCTGCTAATAGATTCACCTGATGGTGCTGCAGAGCAAAAGGAGCCATTGTGCTTTACATGAAATGTATTAGTGACAGCAAGAAAACTTTATGATCCTGACATCAAAATAATGGAATATTTTTTTTCTCTTCAATTTAAATCACCTGTAAACACAAAACACCAGCTTCATTTTCCCGCACTTTTTTGACTTTAACACTTCTTCCTTCACATGAACATCCTTCATCTTTTAATATGAACATCTTTTAAGAATTTTTAGTCTTTCAAGGCATATGTCAGTTATCAGGAAAATATTTGCTAAATTAAACTCTTTCTTCTTTCTCATTTCACAAATCAGAAGGAACGAAAAAGACAGCACACATGCAGCAAATGGTCCCATTGACTTCACTGGAGCACCTCACAACATACATAGTACAACACATGCTTCACCAGACAAGCTCTAGCAGTCCAAGCTCATACAGGCAGATTCAAATAATATTGCAGCTTCCAGAAATTCTTACAGCCTGCACTGAAGTAGTGAAGAAGTAGAGCCGCTTGCATTAGTTTTATATTCCTACATTTCCAGTATTTAACAAAAAAAATGGGGTGTTTTTATTTAAAAACCAACCAGGCTGCCTCAGAGAGAATTGGAAAATTCCTATTATGATGCACCCACGCTTAAGTGTCATTGATGTCGCAGTGTCAATCACCAAAAGGATGGTGCAGTTCAAGATGCAGCTTACTACAGCTTACATCAATTCTTAGGATTTTATGATGACTCTAATTAACCAATTATAAAAACCTTATTTATTTTTGGGGCTAGGCCAGGACCATAAAAGCAGAAAGTGGAACTGGTTCTGCATAACATGCATGAGATGAAATCAAGCAAACTAGATACTGACATATTGCACACATCAACCAGGAAGTTTGCAAGGAAATACAAGTGTGACAGACTTACTGGTCAGTAGATAGAAGAAACCTGACTATAATGAACACCTTTCATAAAATTACAAAGGCATCCTTAGTTGGACCCACTGCCTGGTTAGACTGTCGTTTTATTCTAAGAGAGGAGAGATGTTATAGGAGACCATGCCAAAGGTCCTGACTCCTAAGCGCAGAGAAGAGCTTCACACACGCACAAGCGTGATATTTGCAATATCAAAGTGGTCGCATGAATCTCATCAAAAGCTGCAAATCATTTCTAGCTTGTAGATGGCAGATCTGCCTATCCCTTTCAGGATTTTAAAGTAGAAAGTGTAGGGAGCTAGAACAGATGGAGAAGCTTACCAGCTGTTTGCAGTTTATTAGTTGACCACCATATGAGACAAATGAAAGTAACTTCTATCACATAAACTTTTAATGAAAATAACAGTCATGCTTCCACATCTACAGCCTATTGGCAAGTGGCACTCACATTGCTGCCCATTACTGAAGAGTATAGCATAGATTATTTGCTTCTCTCTAGGTAACTGACATCATTAACCTGCCCCTGCTATTCATTACCTTCAGCTTGTTTGGTGGTTTTGCTTCTTGGCAAGATATTTGACACTTAAAACTTATGATCAGTGGAGGGATAACCACTGCATACTGAATTAACAGTTTGGATCTCAGCACTGCTAGCTATAAGGCATTAGGGCTTCACACTAACCAAGCAAAGATCAAGCATAGACACACATTTGCCCTGATCCTCCTATGCTGCTTATTTATATCAATCTCCCCATGCCAGAAAGCAAATGGGTGCTACCAATTGGCCCAAGATTATTTCTGCCCAACAGCACCTGCAGACTGTTGGTTGCAGGCAGCACTCTGCCAGATGCCTGTTTGTTCTGCATCTCCATCAGCTGCACAATATGAAATAGGAGCACAGAAACTGATGCCCTAGTCTGTTGGTGTTTGTAATGACTCAATCCATTGAACTTGGAAAATGTGGCTAATCAAAGTAGGATAGCAACAGGTCTTTCAACAGAAAACAAGAAATGACACCTTACTTCATCTTTTATTTCCAGACATGTTAAAAGCATGAGTGGCTCCTAACAGATCATTGACATTGCAACTCAAGTAAGTGCATTTTTTACATACCTATGACTCCTCGTAAAGTTTTAAGTGCTCCACTTTCAGATCATGCTCCCATTCCCATCCTACAGAACCAATTTTATTGGCATGTAGAGATTAGACCACCTGTGACTTGACTATGTGGGAATTGCTTATCTTCCAGTGAATGTCCAAGTGATACAGCTGGATAGAAGGAACAGCTGGATCAAAAAAAAAGGCACCCTACCTTGTCTAAGCATGTTTGTATTTCAGCTGCTCTCAGCTGCCAGAATGGCTTTACGGGGAGGGAGGGAGAGGCAATGAGAGCTGACTGCTCTGTTCCAGCCTCTGAGTCTTTGCGTTAAGCATAGATGAAATGTATCTCAGCACTTTGACCACTATAAAAATAAGTATTTCACAAGATTTGGAATAGCATTGCTTATACCAGCTAAAAAACAAATGCATTGCTCCTACAAAGGAGCATTGTGCAATTAAACATCAAGATAGAGCCACGTAATCATCCTGTCACCAGCTGCACTTGAGCCAGCAGGAGAGTGGGAACACTCACTCCCCTATCAGCTCCCTGTGACTGGTACAGATTATTTAGTGTCACCACCTGTGGGAGTGTGCTTACCATTTCCAGGCCATAACATTCAAACAAGACTTCAAGTACACGTTGCCTTAAGTCATTCAAATTGGCTTAATTAGCCAGCTAATAGGGATACTACAACAGTTTTGTACAGTACATGACCCATAAGGTGGCGAAACATGAGCACCTCATGGGTAAAAGTTAATAACCATTCATTACTGTCCTACCAATAATATCCTCATTTGTGACCACAGTATGGCATCTTTCTGTTCATTTGGTTTTGATGTGGCAACAGGTCAGTGGTAACTGAGAGTGTGATATGTCTGGGTTCAGATATAAGTTCACCTTTGTATTATTTAATCTTTCTTTTGTACATGTTACACATGTAGAATCACAAAATAACAGAACTGATGAAATTGGAAGGCATCTCTGGAGACTGTCTCGTCCAAGACTGCTGCTTAAATCAAGGTCACTGACAGCAGGTTGCTCTGGGCTGTATTCAGTTGGGCTTTGAATATGTCCAAGGATGCAGACTCCACAGTTTTTCTGGGCAGCCTGTTCCAGTCTTCAGTCATCCTCATAAAAAATAAACCAAAACCAAAACAAAACAAAACAAAACAACAACAAAAAATCATCAAAACAGTTTTGTCTTACATTTTCACAGAATCTCCTGAATTTCAGTTTGAGCACATTGCTTCTCATCCTGTCACTTGATGTCACAGAGAAGACTCTGGCTCTCTCTACACCACTAGCAACTGGCCTTCAGCTTGTGTATCATTAGTCACAACCCTCTGACCAAAAGCGTTTTCAATCCCTCTCACTCTCCATTTAGTTCACACTTTTAGTTCACAGTTTTCCTGTATGGAGATTATGGGAGACATATCTTCTCTCTTCCAAGGTCATTGCATTGTAGTATGTTCCTCCATCAAGAACACAGTTCAGTTCCTTCACAACAGATGGTCTTTGAGAAGCCAACCATCCTGTGGCATCTTTCCATACAAACACTCTTTATCAAGATACCAGGATAGTGTCCTAGTAAGGTGTGCCAAGAGATTATTAGCAGTAAAATGTTATTCTTCAAAGAAACAGAGGGGAAGTGTCACCCCTGTGAGAAGGGCTGCTTTTACAGTAAGCAGGGTTTAGGCAGGAAGGAAAATGACAATCCACCAAAATTTTATACTCACACAATGAGAGGATGCAAAAGAGAACAAATTCTGACCTGGGACTGTTTTGGGCTTTGTAACTCTATGGAGATTTTTAAAAGTGACCTTGGCCAATACCTTATAAAGGTATACAACTTTTATATTTCTGTTATATTGCCACACAAGAGATTATTTTAGGAGCCAGAATATCGGTGTAGTATAGAATATAGGCCACCTAAAAGTAAAATCCTAAGAAAAATGTTAAGTTTTGGCATTCTACAAAAGCATGGCCTTATTCAATGGGAAGACCAACCAGTAGTCTATAATTTGTCAGTAATATAACTGTGTAAGAAAGGGAACTATACAATGTCAATATTTGCAGACAAGAATTGTAGTGAAGCACATTCAATGATCTGCACCAGGAAGTACCTCATACCACGAACAAGGTGGAACTGGATGCTGTGCAATGTCAAAGTTTGTTTTATAAAGGTTAAAGAGTTCGAGGTCAGGCACAGGATGAAGTTGTTCTTCCCAATCCTGTCCCCTTGCCTCATCACTGAATAACAACATTACGATTAAAACTTCGTTCAACAAACTCTTAGAGACCTGGCAGCAGAGTCTTTTTTCTCCACCTATCTGGGTAACTTGTGCCAGTGCTACACTATCCTCCTCATGAAGATTATTTTCCTGATGTCCACTATGAATTCTGAAGCCACAACTCATGGTCCTCAAACTGCTGGAATAGGTTGGATCCTTCATGTTTGTAGCATCTGTTCAAGTAGTTCCCGCCTGCTATTATATAGTCTTGTATAGTTCTCTTCAATAGATTAGACAAGGAAAGCCACTTTATTGAATTTTAGTAGAGGAGGTCGGTTGGGGCATAAGACAGAAATTTAAGAGTATTGTACTTGAGGGGGGAGCATGTGCAGAGGGGAGCAATTACACACCACCACCACAACTCCTCACTCAAAAGAAAAACAAAACAAAACAAAAGCTAAGACAGTGAAAACAGAGGAGTTTATCATTGATCTAAATCTGAAGATTCAGCTTCACAATTTTGTGGCTGAGTTTGGATTAAATAAAAGGACTATATTCAGGATCCGGGAAATGTGACTCAAGAAATTAATCTGCTAAATCCCAGATTTAACCTTGACAAGGCAACTAGAATTATCCAAGCAAAGACCCTCATCCAGTTCCGACTGAAGTAAAGGCAGAAAAGGTGGTACTGTGATGTGGACATGGTGGGGACATGGTGGAATATCCAAGACATGACAAGTGTGAAATCTGCTCTAGAAAGGCAGCTGAACCTCAAAGCTGGAGTCCCTTAAAAATTTGCAGTCTGGGGAACTGCACAAATACAAAAACCAAGGTAATGTCAAGAATCTGGGAGAAGACTGAGGGTGCTGTGGCATGTGTGTTGGCATGTGCATCATGCCAACCAAAAGGTGCCAACACCACTAGAGTCTGCACAGTTTGGAGAAAAAGACCAATACCATAAGTAAAGAGGCAAACTATCTTGGACTTGATGCCCTTAAAGGTCTTTTATAACCAAAATAATTCAATGATTCTATATTTAGGATCAGTCTTTCTCTCACCAGATATAAGCTGAGTAATTAAGTCCTACATAAGACGAAAATCTTGAGACTCCTTGGTGTAACAGATGATGATAGTTTCCTTACTATTGTGGAAAAGGGCAAGAGTAGGTAGATTTACTATGGATGTTCAAATGACTTAATGATTTAAAAACATGTCGTTGAGTGATGCCTTCAAGACATTCTAGAACTTCACAGCTCAAAACAGTGTATAATATAAGAACTAGTGACATGAAAAATTCTCATCTTTATCTGAAGGTCTGTGAAAGATATTCCATGCTTGCATTCTAGCTCACCAATTTATAGCAAGTGGTGGTGATTTGTGATATAAATGTGCATGTGCAAGTCAGAATCAATGTCTTCAGGATATCACAATGACGATGGATCGATCATTTGTTTTGAAATCAGTGACTGAAGGGTCAGAATGTCACATTTTAAATCCTAACCACCTCTTCTGCTATCCAATTTCAAATACATTACCAATAAAATGTAGGTCCATTGAATAATTAATTAAAGAAAAAAAAGGAGTTAGTCTGACATGAAAGTTATCATTCTTCAAGACAAATCATCAGATTTTTAGCTGAACTCCAGTTACCAGCTTTAAGTGTTTGGCAGTAGAAATCTGCTGAGCTTCTGACTTTCCAGCTCTGTATTGAAATGAGGCTTTGGACTGAATATAAAGTAGACAGGAGAATTGTTGAACCACAGTCTTCCAAATTTCAGAAGAATGTCTGGACCTCTTATAAGATACCAGGTCCTTCTTAGTTGCTCCTTTAGTAGTGCTCTGCATGTGCATGTGCTGCCAAATTTTCCTGAGCTAATGCGAGAAAAATCATGTTCTTGCCTAACAAACCAACAGATAAGCTGGGAAAGGGGGGTATCTGGGGTCTGGTATCCGCTCCAGCAGGTACCTTTATACCAAAAGAAACAATCTTGACACTGGTGATGGGGAATATTGATCATCATGGCATATCCCAATCCTGAGAACACCTACCTATAGTCTTCAAGAGAAGGATTTGAATTATTTTGGGAAGGAGGGAAACAGACAGGACCTGCATCTGTTATAGGTGCCAGAGGTATCTCAGCTCCTAAATTTGGAGGCAAAAGGTTTTCTAGAAAAATTATCAGGCAAATTTAACCCAACCAGCTTTCAGGTGGTAAAAAATTACTATTTGGATCACATAGTTAAAGCATTGACAACACAAGTTTGACCATTTCTCAAATGAATTCTACTACCAGTCACTTTGTGTTAACAATATACTGCTGCTTTAACAGCCCTGGAAGATCGTTAGCTCCCAGACATGTCTGTCTCTGGTTTTGACTCAGAGCATTTCTACTGACTATATATTTCCTACTGACTATATATTTCATTCATCACTTTTATTCATCAAACAGAAACTTTTGCTATTTATTCTCAGCAGCAGATCACAATATTTAGAAGCATGTGATTGTCATGAAATTAGGAGAAAGTATGGAATTTCCCATGCTTCTGGGAAACCGACAGATTACAAAACATGCAGAAATGAAGAGCTTCAGAAAAATGTCTTCAAAACAGCCAGAACATCAGTCACCAAAACTGCTGATTCCTGTGTCACATAATGTGCAAGGGTATCTTCGTATCAGAGAAATTAAAAACAAAGGAAAGGTCCAATGACTAGTCCTGTAAGTGTGTTAATATTAACTATGTTAAGATTAATTAAGATGTTAATACATCATTAAATATTAACTGTGTTGAGGTCTGACAGATCTTTATAGTAAATAAGAAAAAATCTGCTGGGATAGTCCTATTTTGTATCAAGCACTCGTGAGGCTTGAAACTCCTGCAGGTTTTAGTCACTGGGTCAGGGAAGATAGTCCTGATAAATGAATCGTAGAATCATTTCAGTTGTAAAAGGCTTTTAAGATCATTAAGTCGAACCACTAAACTAACACTGACAAATCCACCACTAAACTGTCCCTAAATATCTCATCTACATGACTTTTAAGTATCTCTGGGGATGGTGAATACACCACCTCCCCGGGCAGCCTGTGCCAGCCTCTCACAACCTTCTCAGTGGAAAAGCTCTTCCTAATCAGCAATCTAAACCTCCCCTGGCACAACTTGAGGCCACTTCCTCTTGTCTTATCACTTGTTCCTTGGGAAAAGAGACTAACTCCCACCTCTGTATAACCTCCTTTCAGATAGCTGTAGAGAGTGATCATGTCTCCTCTCAGACTCCTCCAAACTAATCAACCCCAACTCCTTCAGCTGCTCCTCATAAGACTTCTTCTCCAGAACTCTCACCAGCTTTGATGCCCATCTCTGGACACATGCCAGCACCTCAATGTCCTTCCTGCAGCAAGGGGCCCTGAACTGAACACACTATTCTAGGTGCAGCCTCACCAGCACAAGGAAAAGGGGCCAATGATTTTCATGGTCCTCCTGGTTGCACTATTTCTCCTACAAGCCAGGATGCCATCAGCCTTCTTGGCCTTGACCAGGGCACACTACTGGCTTATGTTCAGATGGCTGTTGATTAACATCTCCAGGTTTTTTTCCACTGGAGAACTCTCCACTCACTCTGCCCCAAGCTTGTAGCATTGTCTGGGGTTGTTGTGGCCCAAGTGTAGGACCCAGCACTTGGCCTTGCTGAATCTCACACACTTGGCCTCAGCCCATTGCTCCATCCTGTCCAGGTCCCTCTGAAGAGCCTTTCTCCCCTCAAGCTTATTGATGCTACAACCCAGCTTTGTATAATCTGCAAACTTACTGAAGGTGCACTCAATCCCCTTATCCAGGTCATTGATGAAGATATTAAGCTAGTGGGAACACCACTGGTGGCTGACCACCAACTGGATTTAACTCCATTCACCATCACTCTCTGGGCCCAGTCATCGAGACAGTTTTCCACCCAATGAACAGTAGGTCCATCCAAGCCTTGGGCAGCCAGTTTCTCCAGGAGGATTCTGTGGGAAATGGTGTCAAAGATTTTACTGAAGTCCAGGCAGACCACATCCACAGCCTTTCTCTCATTCATTAAGCAGGTAACCTTGTTGTAGAAGATCACATTAGCCAAGAAGGAGCCGCCCTTCATAAAGCCATGTTGACTGGGCCTGAACAGTTTGTCCTATATGTGCCTCATAACAGTGCTCAGGATGATCTGCTCGGTGACCTTCCCTAGCACCAAGGTCAGGCTGACAGGCCTGCAGTTCCCAGGATCCTCCTTCTAGTCCTTCTTGTAGATGAGTGTCGTATTTGCCAAACTCCGGTCCAGTGAGACCTCCCCAGTGAGCTAGGACTGCTGATGCTGGTAAATGATGGAGAGTGGCTTGGTGAGTGATTCTGTCAGCTACCTCAGCACCTTCAAGTGCTGATGGTTTTACCATTGAAGATTGAGGCAAAGAAGGCATTAAGTACTTCAGCCTTTTCCTCATCCTTGGTCACCAAGCATCCTCTTGTGTCCATTAAAGGATGAAGGTCACCTTTAGCCCTGCTTCTGTTGCAAACATATTTATAGAAACTTTTCCTGTTGTTTTTTACAGCAGTGGCAAGTTTAAGTTCTAACTGTGCCTTGGCTCTTCTAATTTTCTCCCTGCATAACCTTACAGCCTTCTTGTAGTCCTCCAGAGCTGCCTAACGCTTCTTCCAAAGGTCATACACTCTTTTTTCTCCTGAGTTCCAGCAGAAGCTTCCTGTTCAACCAGGAGTGTCTTCTGCCCCACTAGATCATCTTCTTGCACATGAGGACAACTTGGTCCTGTACCTTTAAGATTTCCTTCTTGAAGAATAACTCTTTTGCTCTTCAGGATTGCCTCCCAAAGTGTCCAGAAGCTAACTCTGTGGGTGTGAACAATCTCAGGATCTAAGCAGCCAGCTGTGCGAAAGGTTGAGCTCTCCTCTTTCTTCATCAGCAAGGCACAAGGATGGTTTAGTGATATATTCAACTAACTCTGTTGAGAGCACTGGCTTTGAGCTGACAGGGAAGACCCTGTGAGTAGCTGTATCTCAATCACCAAGTTTCTTACAGAGCAGCACAAAGCTATGTGGAAATAGGTTATGGTAAGTGCATCTCCTTAAAACAGGAGAGAGCAGAGGTACAAATTAAATGGAAATATATCTAAGCTAGGAGACAAAGAGGAGATGGAGGCTTAGTTTTGAAAATGCATTTTTAGACAAAACCCAATTAAAAAAAAGTATGAGTGAGAGCCTACCTGCTTATTATCCCTTCATATAATCAGAGAGCAACTAAAACTTCTGTTACAGAATTTAGAACCATTAAATGCTATTAGATGTGTCCTCAGAAAATAGTAAAAAAGAGCATATTAAATTACAATTATGAATTGCCTGAGACTAAGATGTCAGAAACAGGTACCTAATTTTTACTCATACACCTGCACTGACGTGCGTTAAGGATGTAACCTGTTTGTCCAAACTGAGTGCTCACATGTCTAAATACAGACCTCAGAAACTTATTTTGGCATATGTTTTAGACCAAACTCTGGATATATTTTAATTGAAGCTAACAAAATACATCCTGTAATCTTCAGGGAGAAGTGCTGGAGGAGGAGCAGAGATTGGTATGCAATTTCTTTTGTTTAATTTCTTTGTCAGAGTATAGATGACATGAAACATATACAAAGGTGACTTAAAATTACTGTCTTACTGGGAGGTTTGGTTCACTCTTCT
Source organism: Urocolius indicus (assembly GCA_013401255.1). Taxonomy (NCBI): domain Eukaryota; kingdom Metazoa; phylum Chordata; class Aves; order Coliiformes; family Coliidae; genus Urocolius; species Urocolius indicus. The sequence goes on from WBNH01004324.1 coordinate 63,360, forward strand.
AATAATGGATGTGGTCCACCTGGACTTTAGTAAAGCCTTTACCACGGTTACCCATAGCATTCTCCTTGAGAAACTGCTGCCCATGACCATATACTGAGCCTTGCACTCTTTGTTAGGTAGGAAATTGTCTGGACGTCTGGGCCCAGAGAGTGGTGGTAAATAGAGTTAAATCCATTTGGTGGCCAGTCACCAGTGGTGTTGTCCAAGGCTCAGTGATGGGGACAGTTCTGCTCGATATCTTTATCAATAATCTGTATGAGGAGATCAAGTGCACTCTCAGCAAGTTCACAGATGACACCAAGCTGGGCAGGTGTATGTATCTGCTTGAGGGCAGGAAGGCTCTTCAGAGGAACCTGGACAGGATGGAGCAATGGGCTGAGGTTCAACAAGGCCAAGTGCCAGGTGCTGCACTTGAGCCACAACAACTCCAGGCAATGCGACAGGCTTGAGGCAGAGTGGCTGGAAAGCTCTCTGGTAGAAAAGGACCTGGAGAATCATAGAATGATAGAATGGTGGGGTTAGAAGGGACCTTAGAGATCATCAAGTTCAATCCCCCCACAGAAGCAAGTTCACCTAGATCAGGTCACATATCAACATGTACAGGCAGGTCTTGAAGACCTCCAAGGAAG
>WBNH01004324.1:64009-78447 GCA_013401255.1 Urocolius indicus
AGAGGGGGAGCAGAACCTCCCTTGACCTGCTGGCCACACTCTTCTTGATGCATCCCAGGATACCATTGGCCTTCTTGGCCACGAGGGCACATTGCTGGCTCATGTTCAGTTTAATATCAACCAGGACTCCCAGGTCTCTCTCTCTGCAGAGCTGCTGTTCAGCAGTTCGACCTCCATGTTAATTGAGAGCCATCTGAACATGAGCCATCAGTGTGCCCAGGTCAAGGCCAAGAAGGCCAATGGCGTCCTGGCTTGCACGAGAAATAATGCAACCAGCAGGACCAGAGAAGTGATTGTCCCCTGTACTTAGCACTGGTGAGGCTGCATCTCAAATACTGTGTTCAGTTGTGGGCCCCTCGCTATCTATGGGTTGTTCACCATCTTGCTTCTGCAGTGCATTTTCCCAATTGCTATTTACAAAAGATTAAAAACACAAACAAACAAAAAAACCCCAACTATGATCTAAAGCATTACATTCTTTTAATATTTGGGGGAAATGGGCACTGTTATCTGCCATCAAAAAGTACTGTGCATTTCAAACAGGAAAATCTATATCTGATGAATTTCATCTACCCAGCTCAGCAGTTAAGTGTTCACTGCCCATGAACATGTGATTTTAATCTCATTGAAATATATGAGGCATGTGCTAAGGAGAGCATACTGTAGTTTCAACATATATTGCTGAGGACAGAATCACATTGACCTCTGAGGAAGGACCACCTGCAGCCAGTGCAACACTAGGAATGGCACTCCAGTCACCAGAAAATGTTTTGTTTCACTAAGCGTTATGCTGCATTATATGTGTGTCTGAAACCTAAAATGCTTGATTTTCATGTTATGGCTAAAAATAATTGTCTACATGACTAATCAAAGACGGAATTTTAATTCAGACCTCAGCTTATGAACATAGTTCATTTTTATAGCTTACAAATACATCTTTGCAAACTTTTTTTAGGTTTTATTATCATTTTCCTACATGACATTATATGTGCATGTGTATACACACATAACTGTATCATGGGTATAGCTAATTACCTAATTTGCATCTAAAATTAATGTCTGAAGTTCTGAGTCATCAATTTAACTTTTACAGAGGACTCAAAGAACAGCAACCCATATTCATTTCCCAGCCAATGAAAAAAAGACAAATCACTCTTCAGGCAAATCAGGAGTCTTGACTTAAGCTTACCTGGACTTGGATCTTTGCCAATCTTTTTAAATTACCTTTCAAAAAATGTCCCAAAAATATATAGAAATTGCTCTGCACTTTAGCTACAGCATCTGGCAGGAAACTATATTGTTATTTAATTACAAACTTAACTCTGATTGTTTTGGTGGAGAAAAAATTGAAAAATTTAGCTCTTTGGACATAGTATTCAAATTCAAAGCTTGTGGGTGGAGTTGGAGTGTGTGAAGGGGCATAAATAGGCAGTAAGAACAGCACCATTCACACTGTAACTAGGAACACCTTCACACCCTGGCCAGCTTCTGGGAGAATAATCAAGGTAAGGCAAGGCACACTTACTGCGTTAGAATGTACCTGGGAGAGCTAGAAGCCTGGGTTACCTGGGGCTGGGGCTGCCATCAATGGGAAGAAAGGACTGCAGCAAAGCAGGCACAGTTCAGCACAGCTCACTATGGGGGGGAAAATGTGTAGAGAAAGGTTGGCTTTGTGGGCTAAAAGAGCCAGGAGAGGGATTTGTTTTCAGGGCTGAGGGGGGACAACTTAGCAAAAATGCACAGAGCCTTCCAGAGGCAGTTTTGAAAGTGCAGGTTTAATGTAACCCCTGTCTTCACTTTCTGTGTTCTGCATCAGCAACAGCATAAAATTTGCCTGGTCTTTGATTTCCTGGTTGTTCCACACCTTCTTTTGTCTTTAGTCTTTTTCTTTTTAAAGAGGATTACTTCTACTGAACAGCTCTAGCCAAAACAGCTCTTAAGGCAACTCTGAAAACCCACTGGGTTTAATTAAACTTTCTGCATTTTCTTCCTTGCCAGGGAGACTTTTCTTGATGCAGAAAAGGTAGTCTGCTGCAAAAGTCATATTTCATGCTCTTGAAACTGTAATTTTTTTGTTTGAGGATCATTAGAAATCCCAGTAGCAAAGAGCACTGTACCACTGCTAAAGTCTCCTCCTGCACTGCCTAATAAAAAAAAAAAAAAAAAAAAGCTTCTGTTATCCTGGAGTTTCATTTCCATTATCTGATTTTTTTTTTATTTGTCAACCTGTTGTAACTTTTGCTTTTTTTTTTTTTTTCTGTATTTTCAATTATTTCTGTATTGCTTTTGGAATATCTTACAATTTCTTGCTCTTTTTATTACATTGGTGTTCTAGTTTCTAGGAGAAAATTTTATGAAAAAACATAGGGCCATATTGCTAAAGTGTTTCAGCACTTCAAAGACACATCCCAGCTGATATGCTGAGGAGCTTCCCATCAGATGTGTCATAGAATCATAGAATGGTAGGTGTTGGAAGGGACCTTTAGAGATCATCCAGTCCCACCTCCATCTCCCTCCCCAGAGCCTGGCTCAGGAAAAGCCCTCTGCTTTGTGTTGCTTAAACCAGAATGCTGCATTTCATTTCTTCTTGTTCTACACAGCAGCTCCTTCCCTTTCTTTTTGTTATGGATTCTACTGGTTTTAATGATTAGTTGATACTTTCAAGGAAGACAGAATCAGAAGTTTCAACAACAGCATTAAGCTGTGCCTATGCCAGCTGGCTAACAAAACAAACAGTTTTGTTAGGCTAACAAGCTTAACAAAACATTTTGGCTTCTCGTTTGAGTTGGGTCCTGCAGTGAAATGGAGAAAGAGTCAGGATAAGCTGCATTTTCAGCATTTGCTGCTGCGTTACTCTAGCACTGGGAAACTGACACAGAACTGCGAACTTACTAGGGCTTGCGAGTACTTTTGAAATTGCCAAAACTCGGTTGTTCTTTTTACAGCAGAAGAGAGAAACTCTGTTCTCTTTCAGTAGAAGAGAGAAACTAACACATAAAGTGTACATATTAAAAGGACCGCAGCTTAATGTCACAAGCAGAGCGGTAGAAAGCAGCCAGGTCCTCCGCAGCAATTTGCTAAGCGGACATCATGCTGCTTTGCTGTTGTTCCCCCAAGTGCAGGCACCTGCCTGGAGCAGTTTGTTTCAGCTCTGACTCACTCTGCTGCATACTTATAGCTTGACCTGCCGCTCTATCCATCCTTATCTGCTGTGTGCCTCAAGGCAAGCACCAAGCCCGGGAGGCACTGACCAGCTGACGTTTCTCTCCTCTGTTCCAGGAGCAACCATGGAGAAGAGTTACATATCCCTGTTCCTGCTCCTGGTTGCCCTCTCCTGCGCTCTGGCAAAGGATGTGGGCAAGAAGGACACAAAGGAGACTGCGGCTAAGCCCAAACTGCCCCAGACACTCTCCAGAGGTAAGGAAACCAAACATGTAATTAAAAAAAAAAAACAATTAAACCCTGCGATCCCGTTAAATTTTGACAGCCAGCAGTGCTGGTCGAATAAATCCTAGCCCGCTGCCCCCCTCCCCTTTAACTCCTGTCCTCGCAAGGAGGGCAGGGTGCCCGCTAAAGGTCTTCGCGTCGGCGGCGGCGGTCGGGCGCGGGACTCGAACCCGCGTCCCCCGGCCCCGCCGCTGACGGCGGCCGCGCGCCGCCCGTTGCCGCCCCGCAGGCTGGGGGGACCAGCTGATCTGGACGCAGACGTACGAGGAGGCGCTGTTCCGCGCCAGGCACAGGTACGGCGCGCCGCCCCGCCCCCGCGCCCCCTGCCGGCCGCCGGCCGCGCTGACCGCGCCCCCTCTCTTGCAGCAACAAGCCCATCATGATCATCCACCACTTGGAAGACTGCCCGCACAGCCAAGGTAACTCCCGGGCGCTGGGGAAGGATAACAAACCAGCAGCCGTCCCCTGCTTTACGGTGTGCTGGCTGAGTGAGCCTCAGCGCCAGTCGCTGTCACGTGTGCGTATGTGCCCGTGTGCAGCAATAAATTAAAGGGATCAGCCGGCATCATATGATACCCAACGGTCACGGAAAAGAGCTTTTGAACCACAAAGCAGATTCTGATCTGTGGCGAAACACGGGTTTGGTTGAAGTTACGGTCAGCAAAATCCTAGAGCGACACCAGGAACGGCGAAGAATCGTAATGTATTGGAAAGGGTATTCAGCTCTCAATGTCACTGACGTGCAAAACCAGATCTGGCTGGGGACTAAAGCAAACTAGGCTGAAACTTGGCCTTTGTACGACTTCTGGTAACTGGGACCACTCTTTCCCCAGTGTTTCTGAACTTATATGAGGGCCCTTCTTTCCGCAAGCCGATCCACACGGCCAGACCTTTGCATCCATCCAGAAAGATCTTTTTACAAGCATTAAAATCCTTTCAAACGCTGCAGGCTGAAGTCCAACACAGTGTACTGTCCGTGTCTTAAGAACAAGAGCCAGAAACTGCAGTAGTAGAAGAGCAGGTTTGAAGGGTCAAATGCTGACATTCAGACAAATCTGAGAGCAAGCTGCACTATCTAAAGGAAGGGGGGACATTTTTGTACCATTATAACTACCCTTTACCAGAGAATATAAATGAGATTACCACTTTCCAGTGGAATTAACTTAAAATCCTCATTTGCTGTAATTGGAAACTGGGAATTCTCATTTTGGTTCTATCAGTGTGTTTGAATTTCAAGGGCAACATATTTCAGGGGTATATTTTTAACCTTCATTGCCATTTGGTTCCACTCCAGCCCTCAAAAAGGTGTTTGCTGAACATAAAGATATACAGAAGTTGGCTGAAAAATTCATTCTTCTGAACCTCGTGGTAAGTTTCCAGCTACACTTCATTAAGTGAAAGCAGTAAAGTTCTATTTTTAATTATGGTTTCTTTAGCTATAATTAGTCAGTTTAATAGCTAAGGTTGGCTAAGAAAACTAGCTAGTGCTGAAGCATAATAGATTTAGTATTAAGTCTCTTTCATCTGTAGCCATCTTAACCTCAACATGTGAGAGGAATTTAAAGTTTAATAATAACATTAACTGTTGTTATCAATTTGCAACTCCAGATGTTAAAAGACTGCATCCCAGACAGTGAATTTCTTAAACTGAAAAATGCATTATTTTAGCTCTGCCTCATAAGACCAAAAAAAATGTAGCTAATAATGTATCTTGCCCTTCCCCAATCTTGACTGGTAACCTTATCTGATTTCTTTTAAGTATGAAACCACTGACAAGAACCTTTCACCTGACGGCCAGTATGTCCCTCGGATTTTGTTCATAGGTGAGTACCACGAGCATCAAAGCTGATGGTCTCAGACCAAAGCCCCTGCTGCATCATGCATCTAAAATCCTCAGGCTTAGTAACAGGAATTTATTCCACGAGAAATACACAATTTCTAGTTGGTTTTCTTGGATGAAATTTCAAAGCAACCCCAGCCAGGTCATTAGCATCACAGTCCAGCATTCCTTCCTCCCTTGCCAATTTCCCAAATAATGTGATTTCCTCCATCATGTCACTGAAATGACCTGATGCCACAGTTGCTGGGGTGGGGAAGCACTGGCACAGCCTTGTGCATCCTCCTATCTCTAGAAATACCGTAAACCTGTCGAGTTTCTGCTCATAACACTGTCTGACATCCTAGGAACATCAGTGACCTCAGATGCTTCTAGGGCCAGTTTCTGAAGCTCAGTAATTCCTTCTGTGCTCCTCTCACCTGCACAACCCTCTCATAAGCATTTGCACTTTGGAGAGCTATCAGTGGCCGTGCATGCATCCAGGTATCCTGGCTCCCGGAGAGACATGTAACCTTATATACTGTGCACACATATCATTACCTTGACAAATGTAGGTGATTTTCAACAGACTAAAGCCACTGACCTATTACTTCTGCCCTCCTTTTTTAATAACATTTGTAGCTGGAAAGCAGCCTTAATTCATAGAGTTAACTCGGGTACTATGCACAGGGTGTAAGGCTGATCAACACTGATCAGAATTAAACATAGCCCCTCCTTAATAAACCAGCAAACTCAACACTTAAAATTGAAATGTGACCGTGTAGAACAATATCTTGGTAGTTAGTGGAAGCAATTGAGTCTTGCAGAGACATTTAGAAAGGAATCAGAAATACAGAAAGCTTTATTTCCTTCTGCTTCACAGTTAGCCCTGTCCTCTGCAACGTCTCTCATCATTTTTTTTTCCAGATCCTTCCCTGACTGTGAGAGCAGATATTACTGGAAGATACTCAAACCGCCTCTATGCATATGAGCCCTCTGACATTTCATTGTGTAAGTAGTGTGTTCTGAAACGTTCTCAAAATATTCTGAGAGATTCTGAAAGCAATCACCTTTTTTTTCCCCACACACAACAAGGAACAACACCAGGCATTACAGAGTCTCGCAACCAGTTCTTGCTGAAAGACAGGATTAAAATGAAATTGGATGCTAGACCTAAACTCAGTGAGGAGAAGAGAATAGATGGCAAAGCCCTGGAGCCTTACACATCCATCTGTTTCAAAAGCAAGCATATGTCAGTAGGAACTTGCATAATTCAGCAGTGTTCACCCTAAGCAGCAGTGAGATTTCTTGTGCGCAAGCCCCACGTGGCCAGGTCAGGAAACCTTCAAGGAGCAGGGAATGGTCGTGTGCCACAGCCCCCCCTCCCCACTGCACAGTTCCTGGCTCTGCTCCACCGCTGCCCTTGTGCTCACAGTAACCAGGCCCGTGTTCTCACCCACCAAAGTCAAACAGATGAGGTTCTCAAAATCCTTGGAAGAGGCTGCAGAGAACAGTGCATCAGAATCCAAATAGCAGTAGGCATGTGAGCAAGCACTTTGGTAATCATGATGTTTTTCTCTACAGAGAAAAGGAAGTTGCAGCAAAACTAACACATGAATATTTCATTTCTAGTGTACTCAAATATGCAGAAAGCGCTGAAGCTCCTGAAGACTGAACTGTAAGGGGAAGATGGAAGCCCTTATATACTTTGAAGTCTGATCTTCCCTCTCTTCTCCACTCATTGGAACTGGTGAAGAGACTATTTAGAGTGATACTTAGTGATATGTAGTGGTGGTTTATATACACAAACACTACAGTTTTACGTTGGCACTTTTGTACTGGGCAGCATTTTTAAAAGCTGAAGGCTTTTAATTTAAGGCGTACAGAAGAATACTGTATTATCCAGCTGTAAAAATGATTTTTTTAAAAAATAAATCCATTTCAAGTGTTTACATACAAAATATTGCTGTGATCTGCATTTTTCCTTATCTTATTATGGCCTTATCACCTTCCTTATTGGAGTAAAATCACTGTGTTACATACCCAAGAGCACAGCGTGTGATGTGACATGTAAGCACTTTTGGCTGGCATGGGTTAACCCTAACCAGCAGCTCAGCCCCACAGCCGCTTGCTCGCTCCCCTCCACAGAGACAGGGGTAGAGCATCAGAAGAAAGGAAACTTGTGGGTTGAGAAAAAACAGCTTAACATGCATGCATATAGGCAAAGTGAAACGAGGCACATGCTCAGCCACGCTCAGGACAGCAGGGCTTCATCACAGGTAACAATAATCTGGGAAACAAATGCCATCACTTGGAACATCCCCCTACTCTCTTCTAGACCCAAGTTTAGGTACTGAGCATGACACTATATGGTCTGGGACATCCCTTACATCAGTTGGGGTCAGCTCAGTTGTCCTGGCTGTCTCTTCCAAGCTTCTCCTGCACCCCCAGCCACTTCACTGGCGGGGTGGTGTAAGAAACTGAAAAGACCTTGATTGTCTGCAAGCATCAGCAGTAAAACATCCCTGTGTTATCAACGCCATTTTGGTCACATATCCAAAGTATTGCACCAGAAAAGCTACTCTGAAGAAAATTGTTACAGGAAAGGAGCGTTTTATCTCCAGTTTCTGCAGCTAGCTAAGCTCTGCGTCACTCAGCCTGCTGTATCTCCATTAATTTTCCTGGAGCACCAGCCTATGTCAGGCTCTCACTATCAGGCCTGTCTTTACAGTTAGATAAGAAGTGCAAACCTTTTACAGTGAGATTAGAGGATGGGATTCTTTACACGTGCGGGGAGGGGGAGAATTTTGCCACTTTCTTTTTGGAAACTTTTTGGAAACAGACACAACAGATCTGAGGACAGACTTACCTTTTCTTTTTAAGACAAAAGCTGCTTCCCTTAAAAGATTCCCACTTAGATCAGAATTCAGTAAAGCCTTGAGATGATTCATAGCAGTGATAATTGTTTAAAGTATATTATCAGTTTCATGACTGTGTTATAGCCTGTGATTGCTTAATTTGCAAGCCCAAAAGGGACAGTAGTCAGAGCTAAATGAAACCCTGCAGCTGAACACCACGTGAGTACACGCTACTTTTAAGCATCCCTTTCCAACCTCAAAATATATAGGAATTTGGCACCAGCACCAGGAGAAAACACATTACCCAGGACTCTACCTCCATTATCTTCTGAATTTTTTTGGCAATTTCAGCCATTACTCCCACACTATTATTACCATGATCACCACTACCAGTCACGATGCCACAAGAGGAATACACCTCAGGAGACAGGACTGTGACGAGAAGCAAGGGTTTCAGTGTAAGGGGATTTTCCCTTCTTCCTTCCCAAGCAGAAGACGAGGAAAAAAAAAGACACAACAGGTGCTGAAATATTCTCTAGCAGCAGCTATCATCCACAAAAAGCAAAAAAGTGGTTACATCACTGAGCAGAGGGAAAGCACAGAGAAAGGCTGGAGCAATTCATTATCAAAGTCATCTGTATCTACTTGACCCAAAGCACACTTGCTAGAGCTGTGTGTCTGACTTAAAACACAAAAGCTGCCCATGCCATCCCATTCTAAATGTCTGGGTTTATAACTCTACTGAAGTAGCATCACTGTTCTAAGCAGATGTACAGACACTATGGGTAATATCCAGCAAATGGATACAGGGCATATTCTTCAAGACACTAATAATGTGCTACAGATGCAAATATACCAGACAGTTCAGCCTGCAAGTATAAAAAAAATCTATTTTTAAAATAAATCTTTTTTTGCACTCAAGGCCATGCTTGTGTAGTTTGACATTAGCCAAATTTTAAAATATATTAATACAAAAATGGTCCATTTAATTCTGCTCATTTCATCCCCACCTCTTAACTACAGATTATTTAGGTTTAGAGGCATCATGTACCTAAAAAAAAACACCCCACCTTTTCCCCATTCTGGAAGACCTGGGCAATCATTTCTGAAGTATATATTATGCTCAGTAACTTGAAGCACACAGGATGGATGGTGTTTCCACCATCCATACTCCACCATTCATACTCCACCAGTATTCAGATCATTGTTAAATAATTAGGCTTAAAAATAATAATGCAAGCTAATAATAGCAGCAGACTCCTAACTCCCTTAACTACAGGGTTTAAGGTGCATTTCTAGAGGCACCAATTCAAATTATGCAAGCTTTTTCTTCCTGTAAGGAAGGGGTGTGTTCATGTGAAAGGAGGCAGATGCTGTACGCTGGTATTGGTATGGCAGTTCACGTTTAGAATCACTGTCTTAGATGCAGAATTCTACTTCAGTTTCTTATAGCCAGTTATTTTTACCTCTGGTGGGAATTTCAAGGTTTGTGTTGGTTGTTTTTTTTTTTTAAATCGTGATCTTGGAGAGACAAAGTCTTATTAATAAATGACAGAAAAACTTAAACCATACAAACCATTGATCTGTCTTTTGACTACTAAACAAATTCCTGTGTTACAAGCCACGAGTTTCTGAAGTGGTAACATCTTCAGTGTTTTCTATGATGCACATTTATACTCCAGTATCACCTACCACATTTGAGGCCAGATCCACCCAAAACTAAGTACTAAAAACCACGAAGAAATAAATTTGAAGCAGCAATGTGGTATTATTTTAAACTTCAACCACCCTCTCCATCAGACTCCTCCCTTTAATTTAGGATGGTAAAAAATATGGAGCCTGTCTGGGCTAGGAAAATTACCTGTTGCTAACAACAGCCACGAGATGATCACTGTCCTCTCAACATGTATTGAGAATGATTGGTCAGTTGCTTAAAGAGGAGAGCATTTGGGAGGGGGAAAAAAAAAAGCTGTATTCATGTACATTATAATTCTGTAATAATCTGAGTGCTCTTAACATCTTTCAGTGCTTGAGTGGGCTCTTATACCAAACACACAAGTACCCTTCTTGCCCTTAGAAGTAGTAATTCACAGGGTATACACCAGGAGATGGCGCTGACAGCAGATGTTGAAGAATCAGCCACAGATGAAAAGCAGCTGTTTTTAGAAAGTTAGGTTCAACTCTTCCTGTTTAAAACATCCACACAATTCCTTCTTTTTAACAGCACCGGACACATGAAAATCTGAAAGTGTTTAAATACATGCCCATCACAGCATCTTTCTGCCCTCTCTGCAGGAGCAAGGAGGCATCTCTCCCTAGTAAAGGGAGACTATGAGAATCCACTGCAGCCTCTCCTCACTGTTCCTCCCGCCTTGCTCAGCTGCCATATTCCTTGATTGATGGCCTTAATACTCTTCCCCTTTTGCCCCTGCAGAGCTGTCTTTCAGGCTACAGCAGCTGCCTACCACACCAGAAGGAGCAACTGAACAAAGGTGGAGAGCAAGTCTGCCTAATTCAGTAGTATTAGAAAGAAATGAACATTTTGCAGCTCGGGTGCTTGGATGCACCAGCTGATGCATCACTTCTGTTACAGGTTGGAAGAGGAACCATACTTTCCTTCAGCTGAGACAATACTTACTAAATGGATAATGAATGTACCATTCTAACTTTCAATTATTTTCTTGTTCAAAACAAACTACTGGAAAACACCACTTTTTTTCTTTTTTTTACTCTTTTTTTTTCTTTCTTTCTTTCTTACATGTCAGTCTCTCATGAAATCAAGAGTGTTAGCTGGATGACAGAGAAATACACACTGCTGAGTTACTACAACAATAATTTTACACCATCTGAAAAAAAGAGCTGTACGACAACTTTCCAGACATCAAATTTCTTACATTAAAGATGACAGACTACTATTGATTCTGACGCTGTGCAATTACCAAACTTCATTCACTTGTCAAAGAAAAACCAAAAAATTCAAGTTAATCAGTTGCAGATACATTCTCCTGGTTTTCTTCATTCATTGTTCTCATAGTGAACATATCCATTAAAAAGTAAAGAATTCTTTTTATTCTCAACACAATTCTAAAGATACCATAAAGCCAAAACAAACAGGGAAGGATGAAAACTACAGTAGTCATTAACATACACTTACGTGCACTACAGAAAATATAATCTTTAACTTCTATTTTTACCATAACAGGGAAGTGGGAGACCATTGTTAAAACAAAACAGTTACTTAAAGTTCATCCTAAAGCCTAGTCAAATCATTCAGTCCAGCCACTCACCAAATATCTTTTTAGCATTTTAATGAGAAATCATGTGAATTTTTGTAATCAATGAAAACACTTCTGGGTTTTCTGGAGAAGCCAGCAGTGCTATAGAGTTCACCACATCAATTACCAAAGTCATAAGAGAGTTATTTACCCAGCTCAGAGCAGCAATCTGACTCTGCCCAGCTACTGAATGCACCAGTCTACTTCAAGACAGAGATTATTACAAGAAGAACAGTGGGAAATTAAATACGAAAACTACACATTTCTACGGAAACGGAAGTTTTCTTTCGGCTACAGGTACAATCCCTATTATGGAGAAATATCAAACTACAGAGAATCTGCATTTTGAAGTAGAGGGTGCAGAGAAGATTCAGTCCTTTATAAGCTTCTCAAAGAAATGCACTAGGGTTTGCACGGGGATCCTTTTGGTTTCTGTATCTGTAAGTCAGCCAGACTCCCAGAATCTGAGAACAAAAAACAAAGATGATATTAAGCAGAGGGTCTCCACTCCATCTTCTATCAGTTATGTTTAAAACAGGTTTTGTAAAACTGATTTGTAAAACCCTAACAGAGAATTTTCAGTACACAAACTTAAGATATTTAACTATTGCTCAAAACGTGCAACCACACATCATCTTTATCAGAAAAAACAGACTGTTCATACCTAAACCAGCGAGAATGACAAAACAAAAAAAAAGCCAAAAATTTACCTGCAACAAATGCAAAATATTTCTCATAGGCACGTCTAGCATTAAATATTCTTTCCCCTCTCTAAATGGTATTCATAAACCTCCTCCTAATTGTTCCATTTTACAGTTACTACTTAACTATAAGAATGTTTTTCTAGTACATTTTCAAATCCTGTTGTTCCTTCCAACTGCCTCTCCCCTTCCCAGCAACTTCACTTTTTTAGTATAGAAAATGAGGACAGATGTCAGAATGACTCTGTTTAAGCTGCTGTATCTTTTTTATTGCTGTGCTATCTACCGACCTTCTGAAAACTGCCTGAAGCAGCAGGAAGAATATTTTCACATGGTCTACTGGGGAGTTACAAAAGATCTGCTTTGAGGGCTTTTATTCACCAATCAATAAAGCAAGTAGAGGTATCACCTGGATACTAAAGCAAAGAGTCAAAGACCTTTTTAAGCCGATGTTTAAATTACAGTTCACTCATCATGAAACTGTACCTTTGTAATACAGGAGGCACAAAGAAACCTGCAAAAACCGAAACCCCCAAAGACAGTGTGTGTATGACTTGGAGGAAGCAGGAAAAACAAGGGAACAAGGTAAAGCAACAGCACCCTTTTTATTACTTTTGGAGAATGCTAAGTCTGAATAGCAACTTTCTGTAAAACTTAAACCTTATAGCACCACATTTTAATGTGGTACCTAGTTGTGGCTTGTAGTCTAAATAACATAAAATTGCAAGAGTGCTCAGTGTTGAATAAAGACAAGCCCTCCTTTTGACAGGCTTAAGGAAGATGATAGCCTGGACAAGTTTGACCTAATTCATTATTGGACCCCTAAGACAGTACTGAGAGTTCCTGTAATAAACTACCTGAAATTAACCATTTCTCAAAACAAAGCCTTAAAAGTGACCAAAAAAGCACTCAATTTTCTAACCTACTACGCACCTCTGTGAAACTGAAGAAGAGACCTATGCCTCCAACGTATCTCAGCACCATCCCAGAATATTCTTCCATTATTGGTGCACATGGTTGACACTGTTGACTTTTAAAACAATCCTGTAGCAGACACAAACAGACAATTGCACTCCATTTTCTGATGACATTTCATTGATTGAAAGCATCTAGTCAGCTCTATAGAAGCCTGTCAGCCACAGACAACAGCAGTTTTTAAAGACTCCAAAAAAGCAAGTATATAAATGATGCTGGAGTACAACCTTTGCATAGTGCTCTGTGATTACGTTTCCAGTAAGTTAACTAAAGAGTTCAGTATTGTTGTAATAACTACCTCACATATTAAAAAAAACAAACCTCTCCTTCTGCAACTATGAAGAGTTGTACACATCTAAACAAACACAATGGAGTTTTAAGATTTTTCATCCTTGAACTTACAGAGAAGCAGGTTTCATTTGGATCAAAAACTCTGAATCCACAGCAATTCAGATTTCTCTCAATATCTGTCCTCGCGCTGTCAGTGTTATTCCATCCCACCTCTAGCAGGTGACTCTAGAAGGCATAAGCAAATACACGTTAATTGAACTGGTTTGCATTTCATTGGAAAACAATATACTAGGCCAAGTTAACGATTTCCTAACTGAAACCTTCAGATCTTGAAGTCTAACAAGACAATATATTATTAAAGAATGACCTGAATGTTCAAATGGCTTGTGTAGCTAATGAAACAGCAGCATTTAGCAGCAGTACATTCATATAATTAATTTTCTTCAGTGATAATTAATTTTCTTCTCTTCTTTTTCTTAAACCCAATAAAAGCACTAACAAAGGAACATGCAACTAACCTAGCTGACTGCTCAGACTTGAGACAAAAAGTGTGCTTACATATAGGAAGCTGATTATTTAGCCATTGTACCCTTGTCTGTTTCTTTTGCGTAAGAATTAGTCTCCACACCTCATGTTGGCTTCCACACTTATGGGTCATCTCTATTCCTAATGTTGTTACAACCTTCTCAGTTACACAAGAACAATTCAGTAGTTTTATCATAGTAGCTTTATGTATATGTACATATATTTTTATAGCATCATGCTATAGATTAATTGGTAAGTCAAGAAACTTTTCTTACCTGCTGTTCCTTGTTTAGTGCCAAACAGGCACAGGAGACGGAAAACTGGACAATAAAGTCTAGCAAAAGAATAATCATGTACTGAAAATAGTAGTTAAGGATACACTGTCAAATTAATCATGTTTTTATAAAAAATATGCCTAATGGTATTCCTCATTAAATTGCATAACAATAGGTCATTTAAAACAAAATCACTATGAAGTATATTCTGACTGAAGGTGGAAGAGATGACCCAAATCATATTCCCAGAACTCAGTCACCATATATTTTCATGT
>WBNH01004325.1:0-25548 GCA_013401255.1 Urocolius indicus
TAGAATCACAGAATCTTAGAACAGTAGGGGTTGAGAGGGATCTTTAAAGATCATCTAGTCCAAACACCCTTCTAAAGCAGGTCCACCTAGATCATGTCACACAGGGATGCGTCCAGGTGTGTCTTGAAAATCTCCAGAGAAGGAGTCTCCACACTCTTCCTGGGCAGCCTGAGGGCTCCCTCACTCTCACAGTAAAAGAGTTTTTTCTTTTGTTTAAATGGAACTTTTTGTGTTCCAATGTCATCCCACTACCCCTCTTCTCCTGTCACTACATAAAACAGAAAAAAGAGATGCCTCAACCTCCTGACATCCACCATTTAGATATTTGTAAATAAGATCTCCCTGCAGTCTCCTCTTGTTTAGACTAAACAGCCCCAGTTCCCACAATCTTTCTTCATAAGGAAGATGCTTCAGTCCCTTGATCATCTTGGTGGCCCTTCTCTTCAGAAGTTCTCTGTCCCTCTTGACCTAGGGAGCCCAGAACTGGATACAGGACTCCAGATGAGGCCTCACCAGGGCAGAGGAGAGGGGGAGCAGAACCTCCTGCTAGCCACACTCTTCTTGATGCATCCCAAGATGCCATTGACCTTCTTGGTCATGAGGGCATATTGCTGGCTCATGTTTAGCTTATTATCAACCAAGACTCCCAGGTCTCTCTCTGCAGGTCTGCTCTCCAGCAGGTCAGTCCCCAGCCTGTACCGCTACATGGGGTTGTTCCTCCCCAGATGCAGGACTCTGCACTTGTCTCTGTTGAACCTCATGAGGTTCCTCTCTGCCCAACTCTCAACCTGGCTGAGATCCCCCTGAATAGCAGCGCAGCCTTTTGATGAATCAGCCAGTCCTCTCGGTTTGATGTCATCAGCCTACTTACTGAGGGTACACTCTGTGCCCTCATCCAGGTTGTTGATGAAGATGTAGAACAAGACTGNGTTGTTCCATCTCCTTTCCAGGGATGGAGGTGAGGCTGACCAGCCTGTAGTTTCCTGGGTCATCCCTCCTGCCCTTTTTGAAGCCTGGAGTGACATTGGCCTTTTTCCAGTCCTCAGGCACCTCACCTGTCCTCCATGATTGTTCAAAAATTATGGAGAGAGGCTTAGCAATCACATCAGCCAGCTCCCTCAGCACTCTCAGATGGATCCCATTAGGACCCATTGACTTATGAATGTTAATCTTGCCCAATAAGTCTTTAACCTCCTCATAAAGACTACATTTTGAAGGAAAAAAATTTAAATGAAATCCTATACTTTGGTATATTATATACTATGATGAAGGTAAAGAATAAATACATTTGAGGGCTTGAGCTGCATCAAAATCCATCCCAATATTTTACATATATGATAAAATTGCTGCTGTTACAAGCAGTTATCTGCATTTGATTGGAGTATTACTTTCAATTGGCCTGTAATTATTTCTAATGCCCTAGAATTCAGTATCTGGTACTTGCAATCCTAGACTTCAAAGCCTGTGAATTAATTTTATATCAGTGAAACTACTGAATACCTTAAATGGAAAGGAGGCTGGATTTTTTACAAAAATCCTCTTTTTTACAGGAAATGAGTTTTTATGCTGTTTGCAAACAGAAGGCATAACAACTAAAGGAAGAAAATTGAAAAGTATATTTCTCCCCAACCCCTAAAAGACAGATTCTCTACGATCTCTCCAAGAGTAAGATCTATGTGGAATGTATTTATAGAGCAGAGAGAAGGAGGTATGAGTCACAGTTGTTTACAGACATTAACTGGATGTCATCCAGTCTCTGGATGTTTTATCAACCTTTCTCCTTCCCGAGTAAAACATTATCACATATACTAACTCCACTAAAATCAAGGGACATGCTAATCTGTCAGTCATCAGTATGAAGTACATTTTCTTTAAATTTTTGCAAGACATTAATTCATCTTTCTGTAGGTACAGATACGTTGTTCAGACTTTCCTTTAGTATTTTCTTTCTCCTCTCTATTTCTTAATTATGCTGAAATGCTAAAAGGTTTTCTTACTGCACTGTTTTATTTACCTGCCTTTAACTGATATCCTTTCACAGGAGATATCATCGGCTTTGAAGATGATAAATGTCTGGGTGTCTTTCCAGAAGCTACTTCAGCAAGCTGTTGGATGTGAGATTTATTCACCTGCCTGAAGGTCAGGATTAGTTTTACCATCAAAAAGCAAAACAAAACAGAAGAGTGAGACTTTCTTTACTTAGAAATGATGCAACTTGTCAAGTATGGTAGTGTGTTGTTACTTGATAATTAGCTCAAGACAAGCTTGTAGCTGCTTCAAAGTACATTTTAAATCAGACCACACTGAGGAGTCTTTGGGGATGCATCAGTAACAATTCAGTGGAAGAAGAGGATGCTGTGAATGCTTGTTTTTCAAGTATTTCCTTTCCTTATGCATGAGTTATATGGAAGGAGTGAGTACCTATTTCTTCTTTTTTCCTCCCTTTGATGCAGATAAAAATACAAGTCAGCCAAAACACACAGTGATCTAAGAAAGCTGGAACACAAAACTCTGCAGACTTTAACCCAGTTTCTAGGTTACTATAAATGATGACAATAAAAATAACTAATATCCTGATTATGTTTATTTCTAAACTGGCATAACTTGGAACCTTGAACAAGAAGAAAAAAATTTAAAAATTAATTTAAGGCTTAAATAAAGAGTTTTTGGGATTTTTGTTGCAAGTTTCTATAGTTCCTTATGTGCTAAGTTCACAGTCCATAAATGAAACTATAGATAACATAAATTTAAAACACTAAAGTTAGTAAAGTCTTGTTATCATTGATAAATCAAGAAAATACTGCATTCTTATCATATGAAATAAAAGAAATAGAACATTTAGGTAGCTTAAATATTCAGTGCCTTTAAACACAAAGTTTATACTCTACCATCTGATTTCACTTTATATAAAACAACTTAAAGATGTTTTTGAAACTGTACTGTTCATCAGTGAAAGGAAAATGTATATTCTTTCATTTTTTTGGTCTTATTATCACCTTTAAGTAATTTACTATGTTCTATATAAATAACGGCTTCATCAAATGCTACACTATGTCTAGCATTTTTGTGATATTAATGAGAAGTTACAGTTTGTATTCTGGTAGCCTACACTGACAATTGATTGATAAAAGTTTAAATTGGAGTTTGGATTCACTGGAAGATTTAAGCTTCTCTGCAGGGGTCATAGAATCACTGAACAATAGACTGGTTGAGGTTGGAAGGGAGCTCTGGAGGTTATCTTGTCCAACACCCCTGTTCAAGCATGGACACCAAGAGCCAGTTGCTTATTAGCATGTCTTGCTAGCTTTTGAATATCTCCAAGGTGGCAACTCCACAACCTCTCTGGGTAACCTGTGCCAGTGCTTGGTCACCCTCACGGTGAAAAACTGCTTCCTGATGTTTAGAAGAAAGATCCTGAGTTTCAGTGTGTGCTCATTGCCTCTGATCCTGTCACTGGACACCACTGAAAAGAGCCTTGCCCTATACTCTTTTCATTCTTCTTTTAGGTATTTGTATACATTGACAAGTTTACTCCTTGAGCCTTGTCTTCTCCAGACTGAACAACTCCAGCTTTCTCAGCCTTTCCTCATGGGGCAGATGCTTCAGTCCCTTCATTATTTTGTGGCATTTTGCTGGAGTGCCTCCAGTATATATCTAAGTTTCGCCTCTACTGGGAAGCTCAGAGCTGGATATTGGTGTGGCTTCACAAGTGCTAAGCAAGGGAAGAATCTCTTTCCTGAGCCTACTGGCAACACTTCTCCTAATGCAGCCCAGCATACCATTTGCCTTATTTGCCACAAGGGATCATGGGTGGCTCATGTTCAGCTTAGTGTCCACCAGGACTTCAGGAGTTTTTTCTGGAAAACTGCTTTCCCGTGGGGTTACCTGCAGCTTATACTGGTATGTGGAGTTGTTCCTTTCCGGGTGCAGGACTTTGCACTTTTCCTTGTTAAACTTCATGAGATTCCTGTCAGCCCATTTCTCCATCTTGTTGAGGTCCCTGTTGAGCAACACAATCCTCTGATGTAACAGGCATGCCTCCCAGTATTTTAACATAAGCAAACTCACTAGAAGGCCTCTTCCCTGTTGTTGATGGTACGGTTGCATTATAGATGACATCCCTTCCAATGTCATCCATGCCTCCCTGCTGATATGTCACACATAGTGGTCATTAAGTATTGTTCCTTTTGTTTTCTGATCTGTACAGAAGCCAGTTATGGAGTGTCTTCAGTACTTTTTGAGAGTAGTTTTTTTCCATGCTACGTTTTATTTTTCTCTGAAATTTTAAGTAGATTTTCATTTAATTCTAATGGCTTAATCTCAAGTTTCATGATGTATGACAAAAAACTATTATAAATGTGTTCCATGTGATGTAAATTTTTCTTCTCTATCACAATAAAAACATAGTTCGGTACTTGTTGTATTTAGTATTATCAAATTCAGATACTAAAACGACTGGGGACTCTGTTTTCACTGTAAGGCAAGTGATAAGTGACATCTTCTTTATGGTTATAGCAAAAGTCATTAAGATATTCAATTGGACTGCACTAAACAGTGCTTTCTTCATGTCTGAATTTATGCTAGAGTTACATATACAAGTGTAAATTAAGTGCATTTATGTCAAGAATAACTCCTCTATGATTCGGTAAAACTTTCATACAAAAAAGGGTACTTTATATTTTAATACTATTCTGGAAATATATACATTCATATTTGGTTATGGAATACCCAACTGGATTCAGTAAGTAATTGGATATGGTATTTTCATGAATTTTATACCAAAAAAAAAGCAGGTATCACTCTTTGTGGTCCTTTATAAAACAGTGTGGTTTTACTATCTTTAATAATAATCACATTGGTTTTATATGGAAGGGGGAAGATGCTAAGAAGCTTGAAAAAGGAAACTATAAGAAATTAGTTTCATAGAATATGTCTTAGTTTCGTAAGTTTCCAGGACCTGCTGCTGACACAACAATGCAAGCTTCTGTGTCTGTTTGTAATTCTGGAGTGGATTCACCTGACCAGTCTTCTGCCATGGAGGAAGCATGACATGTTCATGTGGTAGTGTGTCCAAGATGAAAAACAGGGCTGCATGAACCTCTGGCTTTATGAACTGGTACCTGCCTACTACTGAGAAGCTCCCCCTGCAAACCTCTGCAAGCTATCCTTCCTCCAGCACCTCAGGTTGCTCAAAGAATTCTGGCCTTACTTAGAAGTGGTTCTCTTTACTTTATTTGGCTTTTTTTTGTTTTGTTTTGGGTTTTTTTCCCCATAAAACAACAAAAGAAAGTGGTGCAAATCATTCCACGTAACTGTTGAAATCTAGGAGTTCCTCATAAAGCTTTCCAGTCCTTTCAGGCTTTGAAAAACAGCACAAAAGGGCTAGAAGTAGTAGCGGAGGGGAATACTCTCTGCTAGGTCACAGAACTGATCTAGTTGTTATTGATATTTTTTCCTCTTACAACCACCCCTCTAAGAATAGAATCAAATTCCTGTCATTTATCTCCCTCAGTGCATCCTAACCCAGTCACATCGGAAAGTTGTTTCCTTTCCACAATAGATAGTGCTATATCTGAGCAGGAGTTAGTGGTTACTGTGTCAGTGAAAAGCAATAGGCATTACTTTGATAAGGAGATTATTGACACAGTAGATGGTAATTTCTCAGCCAGAACAATTGTTTCAATATACACTTGGGAAGTTTGTAGTTAATGTAAATGGTATCAGTAAGTGATATGTCATAGAGCAATCTTCCAACCACAGGTTCACACATGGTCTGATTTAGCAGTGAATTCGTGCATTAAAAAATGAATATACTAAATGATCAATGTATTACATTTAACATTAAATATAAATATGCATCCTAAAAATAATAGAAAAAGCAAACGTTAACACTGGGGAGTTTTAAAGTTTAGTTGTTACTGCTATATAAATAAATAATAGGAAAAAAATCATTCACTGGTCCTAATTACACATAAACAACTGTAGTGTTTGTGAATTTCCCTTTCAAAGTATTTGTGCTACAGTAGTGATGAAAAAAAACATCTGCAGAGCATTTTCTTTTTTCACCGTAGTCTCCTATAACTTCAGAATAATTCAACCAATTTAAACTTGTATTAATAAAAATGCTTTGAACTGAGACCTTATATGTCAACTTGCAACACAGAATGAATTTTTACTGTCAAGTTATGATCCTTTAAATTAGGAGTTGCTTTATAATTGAAATGCTGATGCTGACTTCTAATTGTAGAGGTGTTGGCAGGTGCTGCTATGTTAGCATTATATTAGCAACTTTTGCATGTGAACATTGTTCATTAAAGGTTATGCTTATATTGCCTGCATACAGATTACAGGCTCTAGAATGACAGCTGTGCAAAATCAGTCAAATTAGAACATACACTATATACACAAACAGTTATGTATTAAACAGATTAAATTAGTATTCTTCAAAGCTTCCTTCACTTTAAAAAATGTATATGGTATATATTTTATAGCTATGTGCTAAAAATAAAACAGCTTATGATACAGCACTAATAATAAAGGGAAAATAAAAATAAATATTTTATTTTAAATGAACATTGAATTAGCTCAACTATAGTAGTTGCCTGAATTGCAAGTGAATATTGTGGAACACAGATCTACTTGCTGTAGAGTTCCAGGCCTCCAAGCAGTGCAGATGTTATGCAAATAGTTTTGTGTTAATTTTTAGGCTGTAGGATGCAGTGTATTTTGCAAAATCAGAATAGAAACCAATGTGAATGCACACACGCACATTAAAAAAAAATACTGAAATCCCCTATGTCTGATTACTAAAAAAAAAACAAACCAAAAAACAACCTTTCAAAGCACAGTCTTCTTTTATATAGTGTTAGAGTGATTCTCACCAAAACTTTTGATCAAAAGGTAGTAGATTTAGATAAAATTTGGCTCTGAAGCTCACTGAGGCTGCTGGGTCTTACTGTGTGCTTCTGTGTGCATTTATTGAGGCTATGAAGTACCACTATGGTATGCTGCTACAAATGTCTTAATAATTCTTCTCTATGTTTTCTCCATTCTGTAGTAAAAAACACAGTCTCAATGTACCAATTGCTGATATGTTCCACTGGTGCATGTTACTCTATTTCCATCATTGTCTAGTAATAATTTATTATGTAAGTACTTTGGAGAAGAGACCTGTGTAGGTGCTGAAAGGCTTAACATTATTCCAGTTTTGAAAACTGTGATGCTTCTTTCAGCTTTCTAATATTTCTATATACCTTCAGTGGGGAATTCCAGCTATTTAGGGTTACACTGCAAATACTAGTACACTTAGATTATTCAAAATACAAACAAAAATGCAAGTAAAAAAACAAGTTAAAGTCTTTTTTAACATTTTTTTTTCCTCTTTGTTTTGGGGGGAAGATAATTAGTTCAATGTAAAAAACGCATATATTTGTTAAATTGGTTCTGTGACAGTAACTTATCATTTTTAAACAGAAAATGTATATTGAGAAAGTTATCTCCCACTGGTGCATTTAAAATTTTTTTTCTTTCTAGTAGCTATTCTCTTAAGTGGATGTCATTCTAATATTTCCACGTATGTTTTATTTGACAAAGAAGGGGGAAAAATGATGCCAAGATAATAAGTTTGCTCACAGTTTTTTAGTGTTATTTTCTGCAAGGTTGGATTCCTTATCCATCTCTTCTATTTTTGCCATATATATTGCTTATCTATACCTTATTGAACCGCTTGCTCAATTACTCAGATTCGCTTATATGTCTGTGTGTATAAACAAATCTTCATGCCTGTATTCAGACATCCACCTATAATTACGAATTAGCATGTTTTGGCTTTGTTTGCATAAAATCTAATCCATGCCTTTGGCTTCTACTGCCTACCATCATTTGTTATGTCTAGCTATTTTTTATTTTGTGTGATTCATCAGCATGTTGGACCACAGGGACATACATTTAATAGTGTTATGGAGAATTAACTGATTTTTGTTGTTGGAAATTTTGAGACAAATCACTGATGACTTTACATACATTCTCAACATAAAATATATTAAATTTCAGCTAGGTCTTTTATCAATATAATTGGTTTTAAAAGAGACAAAATTCTGATAATGGAATTTTTATTTGGCAACTGCATCAAATTTCTTTTAGTGATTGAGATCAACTTTTAAATAAAACTACTTGTTTGGGGATTTTTTTAGATATAGTCAGAGCTTTGAAATTTTTTCTTTGGATAACAAGCACAAGTAAAAAAAAAGCGGGGGGGAGGAGCTGGATACAATTTCTGTTCCTCTTCTGTCTTAATTTATATTTCTTACACAGTGTGTTGAGTGGAGTGAATTAAATCCTGCAAGATGCCATCTTCTTTTGCTGTTGAAAGGAGGATCCTTAAACAACACACTGCAGACACATTTTGATCTTCTCTCCAATCAGTGTACAGAGCTGAACTAAAGATTTGATCTATTGCTAGTCAGTAATATACTTCAAGACTAAGGTGAGCTATGAGTAATTTTGTTACTAAGAAGCAACCTGCGACATAACAGTTTCTGGAGAGATGCATAAACTGTCAGAGACAGGTGTTATTTTTTTTTAGATAATGCTTTGGGTAGTGGGTCATAGTTCTCAAGAAAAAAATTATGTAATGAAAGGGAAGGAAGGAAGGAAGGAAGGAAGGAAGGAAGGAAGGAAGGAAGGAAGGAAGGAAGGAAGGAAGGAAGGAAGGAAGGAAGGAAGGAAGGCAGGAAGGCAGGAAGGAAGGAAGGAAGGAAGGAAGGAAGGAAGGATGGAAGGAAGGAAGGAAACCAATTACAGTTTGCTTCACTTAGTGTCTGTGACTTTTTTTGCTGGACTTATACTTCCAGTGCTGGGACTTTACCTGCAGAAATGCACAATGTTTTCTGCAGTTCAAATCATCAGTGACTTCAAAATAGTCTTTTCTTAACAAAGTAAAAGGTTAGGGAAAAAAAATCAGAATACTCACAAAATTTTATTGTTCTGTGCATATTGAAATGTCAATTTGATTTCACCTCTGTTGCCTGGAGTAAGCTGAGTTTGATTTCTCATCCTAATCTCTGTCACTATATTTCTTCAGTATATGACAGCATACTGGGAAGGGGAAATACAGTTTGGTTAGGGCAAGTGCCTAAAAAGGAGGTCTACAGAGTTCATTCTTGACTGTTTCTGATTCAAGGATTGTATTTTAGGTTTTTTGGTTTGGATTTGATATGGTGGGATTTTCTGTATGTGAGAGGGAAAGTCAGTTAATTTTTCAGGGGAATGTTAATACCTGGGTAGAAAAGTGCTTTTGAAAAGTTTTACAATTACTTTTTTTGTTGTTATTACTTTTTCTTCTTCTTCTGCTACTACTAATACTAAGAAGATTGTTAAAATGAGATAAAATGCTGTATATAGATTTGGGATTTTTTTTAAAGAAAAAAAGGAAAATTACTTGCTTCATAGAACAACACAAATCCACAAAACTTAATCACATTCTACTGAAACAGACTGCCTATTTTAAAACAAAGACAAGTAAACTAAATCAAGTCAGAATGTCAGCAGCTGATCTATTAAAATATGATCAATTCATCTGATTAAAACATCTTATGCTATTTTCTCTGACTATGCAGCATAAACAAAACTCTATAGGTGAGATTCAAGGGTGCTTTTCATCATTTTTGGCTTCATGTAAACTAGAGGTAATTCGTAATCACAGAATCTTAAGGGTTGGAAGGGACCTCGAAAGATCACCTAGTCAAACCCCTCTTCCAGAGACCAACAACCTAGGGCTGGTCACTCAGAAACTCATCTAGGTGGGTTTTGAATGTCTCCAGAGAAGGAGACTCCACAACCTATCTGGGCAGCCTGTTCCAGTGCTCCCTCAGTCTCACACTGAAGAAATTCTTCCTTGTATTTCTTTGGAACCTCTTATGCTCCAGCCTGTACCCATTGCCCCTTGTGCTATCATTGGACATCATTGAGAAGAGCCTGACTCCATCCTTCTGACACCCACTCTTTACATATTTGTAAACATTAGTAAGATCACCCTCAGTCTTCTCTTCTCCAAACTGAAGAGCCCCAGCTACCTCAGCCTCCACTCCCTTCATCACCTTGGTGGCCCTGTGTCTCCAGCAGCAACCTATCTTTCTTGAACTGAGGGGCCCAAAATGGGACATGATATGCCAGATGTGGTCTCACAAGGTCAGAGTAGAGGAGGAGAAGAACCTCTCTCGACGTGCTGCTCACACCACTTCTAATACACCCCAGGATGCCATTGGCCTTCTTGGCTACGANGGGACATGATATGCCAGATGTGGTCTCACAAGGTCAGAGTAGAGGAGGAGAAGAACCTCTCTCGACGTGCTGCTCACACCACTTCTAATACACCCCAGGATGCCATTGGCCTTCTTGGCTACGAGGGCACTTTACTGGCTCATGCTCATCTGGCTGCCCACCAGCACCCAAAGGTCCCTTTCCCCTAAACTACTCTCTAAGAGTTCATTCTCCAGCCTGTATTGGTACATGGAATTATTCTTTCCCAGATGCAAGACTCTACACTTGCCCTTGTTGAATTTCAATACGTTTCTTCCTGCCCATCTCTTCGGCCTGTCCAGGTCTTGTTGAAGACACAGCCTTCTGGTGTGTCAGCCACTCCCCGCAGTTTAGTATCATCAGCAAACTTGCTGATAGTGCCCTCTGTTCTGTCATCAAGATCATTAATGAATATATTAAACAGTACTGTTCTCAGCACCGATTCCCAAGGAACTCCTCTAGACACAAGCCTCCTATCACAGATTCACAGAATGATAGGAGTTGGAAGGGACCTCTAGAGATCATCTAGTCCAAACCCCCTGCCAAAGCAGGTTCACCTAGATCAGGTCAAATAGGAACGCATCCATGTGGGTTTTGAAGACCTCCAGAGAAGGACACTCCACAACCTCCCCGGGCAGACTGTATCAGGGCTATATCACTCTCACACTAAAATAGTTTTTCCTTATGTTTTAGATGGATTTTTTTGTGTTTCAGTGTCATCCCATTACTCCTTGTCATGCCACTAGATAGAAAAAAGTGAAAAAAAAGTGATGTTCCAATCTGCTGTTCTCTAGCCTAAACAGCCCCAGTTCCCACAGCCTTTCCTCATAAGAAAGATGCTCCAGTCCCCTGATCATCTTGGTGGCCTTGCGCTGGACCTTCTTTAGAAATTCTCTGTCCATCTTGAGATGGGAAGCCCAGAACTGGACACAAGGCTCCAGATGAGGCCTCACCAGGGCAGACTAGAGGGAGAGCAGAGCCACCCTCCATCTGCTTGATGCATCCCAGAATGCCATTGGCCTTCCTAGCACATTGCTGACTCATGGTTAGTTCATTATCAACTAGTATTCCTGGGTTCCTTTCTGTAGAGATGCTCTCCAGCAGAATAATGAAAATGTTAGTTTGATGTTCCTCAAAGAATGTGTTAGACAAAATTTGAATCGTGAGTGAAATTACTGCAGGAGGAATCTATGCTGTGTTCTACTTACAGGTGAATAAAACTGTTGCCATATAAAGACTGACAATATATTGGCATGAGTCAATTGATCTTATATATATCTATATATGTATGTGAGCCATATGAGTTTATACATAAATACACACACGTGTGTATACACTTACCTTTGTGTGTGTATATATATATATATATAATCATATGAAAAGATACAGATTAATTTCCTTATACAAATGAACTACACCTTTTATAAAACTAATACTATTGTTTTTGTCTTGCAGCATAAACACTCAGATCAATTGAAGCTATTCTTCCACACAAATAAATAAATAAATAATATTTGGAGCATGATTTAATGATGGTTTTGTTAGCAGAAAAAAAACCCACTCAGTTGAAGGTAAAAATGTTTTCTGTATGTAAAGCACTTAATTTCAAGCTAGAGGTGGTTTTAGTTAAAACAATGTGTTTGTGGTCTGACACTGATTTATGAGGTGCAGCTTATTTATCTTCTTTGTTTGAATTGTCTTTTTCTCTTCTAGTGATCAGATATATTTTTAATATAGTTTGTTTAGTTTTGGCAGAAAATTAAGTCCTCTGAGGATTAGTGGTGTGCTACACCCTGAATTAACTGCCAAAGATGCAATAATTTTTCCCTTCTGCTTAATTGTATTGTGGAAGCAATCAGTCATGCAGCAAAAGCAATTACATTTTTGGTTTTATTCTATTTTCTTACTATTTTTGTTAATATACAAGTGCATACAGTGTTTGGAAAAATGTTTTCTCTCTAGCACACTGTCTCTCTGAGAGCAAGGAAGCAAAGCAAAACCAATGGTAATGAAATAAGCCTTGGTTTTGAGGTAGAGTACAAGATAAAAGAAATAAATACATATTCACAAATACCTCAGAAAAATATTTTATCAAAACATATTTAATAGACTAAAATAAAATTAAATCAGGAAGATGTATCTGTCTTTCACATCTATTTAACAGAAAGGAAACACCTGAATGTCAAAAATGCTCGGCTGAAATATTTTTATCTGCTGATAATAATGCCCCATGGGCATTTAAAAGTCTCATACCACTACTCCCCGTTCATTACAAAGATTTTTCCCCTTGATTCACTTTTGGCCAATATGTAACGTGTCTATTTTTTTAATGGACTGAGTTTTCAGCTCCTAGGGAAAAAAATACATCTATTTGTTAGAAGTTGAAACTATTATTGAAAATGTAAGTTATTTTGTAATTCAAATATTGCAGAAAGAAAATGGTGAAATTCTTAGGCAGTTTTATTTGTAACCCTGGCATTACAAAGATCCAGTGCTGCAGAGTACGACACCAGCCATCTAACTAACCAATACACTAGGTTTCTAACCTAAACTACTCCATGATATTGGTAAGTATTTTGGAAAACTGCATGATTTTGGGATGAATTTTGCTTTCTGTTTCAACAATAATCACAAGGAGGCTGTCTAGTCATCCCTAACACACCAAAAAAGGCCTTAGTCCATTGAATACTGTATCCAAATATAATAAATCTGTCTTTTCCACTTTATACTGTCTGACTGCACACCATTCTTTTTTATCAAAGAGGCAAAATTTTTCCCATTTTCAAACACTGAAATCTCTAAGAATCCAGGAAAGATGTTGATGAGAAGATACTATAGATTTCTCTAGATCTCATTTAGTGATTTCTTACCTTGATCTCACTGAATACAACATCGATTACTCTTGATAAGTCTGATTTTCTCATGATATAATCTGATGGAAAATAGCCTAGCAGAGGATTTGGCTAGTGAGTTTATCATATATTTCTATTGGGAATGTACTTGCTAGGTATTAAGCTTATCAGATAAACAGCATTCAACATGTGGAAGAGTGGACATTGCACATTAATATCCAGTACAAAGAATCCAATCAAACCTGATCATTCTTTCTTTAATCATATAGCTTGTAATTTGATTCACTTTTATATGAGCAAGGTTTCATTTTCAAAAAATGCAGCAATAAAAAAATGTAATTTAATCTTTTTAATGGGGTAAATTTATCATTTCTAAACAGAGTTTACTAAAGGATTTTTTAAACACGTTAAAATTCATCAAGTTCAAAGAAAATTAAATAAATAGTCTCCTTATTAAATATCTTGAATACAAACAGTCGCTAAAACTCTCTTAGTATCCAAAGGAAGAGATAAACTCTGCATTAACCATGGAAATCTAATTACTAACAAACTATTCATACACTATAACTCTCACTATTCGTGCAAAACAATAGCCTCTGTTGATGTCTCATTATACTGTTCATCAAATTATTAATGTAATATATCTCCTTACATTTTGTATATAGTATTTAAAATATCTTGTATACATTAGTTTTTGTACTGTGGGCTTGGTTGGAGAATCTATGAATGTATTTACCAAACAATTAACTGAATAGATTTTACAATTTTTTCAGAATAATATATTGATCATTTTTTTTCATTATCCCTCCAGCCCTTATTATGTAAAATATTGCACATCTTAACAGTATTGAATTTTTTTTCCATTAATGGAATACTTTGGCATTCAAATTAATATTAAGTAATTTTCTTTAAAGCTCTTTTGCTTGACTCTTGAGCTTAATAAGCCGAAATTGAATTTAATGGAGCTGAGAAGAGAGTGATTGGGCAAGGAGAGCACAAACACAGTGGATTTAGGGTGTGCAGTGCAGCTATGTGCAGCAAGACTCACGTTCTAGCACCTTGTTTTCCTTGTTTCTACCATCCTCAGTGCAGATAGTTGCAATACACTTTATTTTCAGGATCCAGTTTGGAAAATGCCAAGTATTTGAATCAATGCACTGCCAGCCTAATTGCCTTTTATAAGAAAAATAACCAGCATCAACTCAGATGGACATCAGAGGGCCACCAAGATCATTCTATCAATCTTCTCA
This sequence comes from Urocolius indicus, assembly GCA_013401255.1. Lineage (NCBI taxonomy): Eukaryota > Metazoa > Chordata > Aves > Coliiformes > Coliidae > Urocolius > Urocolius indicus. Next base: position 14,402 of record WBNH01004325.1, read on the forward strand.
GCTGGACAGGGGAGCCAAAAATTATGAAAGGCTTTGGTTTGTAGAGATGAGGACAGGGAGATCACTCACCTACCTACTACTGTCATGGGTAAAACAGACTCAACTTAGGAAAATTAAATTTTATTTACTAATTACAAATGAAATGAGAGTAGGACAATGAGAAAAAAATGTAAATCTTAAAAATATCTTTTCCCCACCTTATTCTCTGCCTCAACTTTTCCCCTTCCAAAATATCTTGTCACAGAGGCACTACCACCTTCACTAATGAGCTTGGCCGTGACCAGTAGCAGGTCCATCTTGAAGCTCTCTGGCATTGGCTCTGTCAGACACAGAGGAACCTTCTGGCAACTTCATTTAAATCCAAGTAAACTGTTTCCTTAGAAAGTCAGGACCTGTGAAATTTAGACCTATCAAACTCTAGGCAGAATACACTGGAAGACAGAATGTAGGCAGAATGTAGGACCTGAAACAGATTTGGGGAGACTTTTCATTTTGGTACTAACCATACTCTGCTATATGCTAAGAAATTATTAAATAAATTACCATAGTACTTCAACATTCTATCTACTATTATTGCAGGGACAGGACTGAGCTTTTGTCTGAATCTAGAGACAAAGACACTGTGTGTCCATCCAAAGATTACGGAAATCATTTAGAAATGAGATGTACTTGGGACAGTCTAAGAAATGATAACTGTATTCTTCACTGAAATAGGTTTTATATAGCCCTATGATTTGGAGATGAAGACAAAGGGAAAACAAAGGTGTCAGATGAATGTACCAACACAGAATGGTGCAAGTATGCATGAAAGATGATCCTACACAGCATATCAAATAGACCACTAAAGTAAAGATCCATGAGTTAATGAGTGTCAGTGGTGGTTAATGAATTGCTCTGCATGGGATATGAATCAGGCCAAACCTTCCCATGGTAAGGAAAGTGTAATTTCAATTTTTCTCTGATATCAGCATGCAACAACTGAGAGCAAATATTGAACTTGTAATGACAATCACTGCATTTTAATTACTGAATAAATTATGTTGCATATAATTAGACAGTAAACTTGCAAATACTTTGCAACATTTCAAATGCTAAAAGTAAAATAACTGTAGACAGAGAAAAAAGAATCCTATTTTCTCAAAGGCGTGGAAAAATCAAAGGAAATTAGTACTTTCCTGAAATTCATAACAGTTTAAATTTAAAACATTCATGCAAGATAATTGAAAAAATTGTATCATGATAGATGCAGTTTACTCCTTATCTTCAAACTTCTCCTCAATTCCTACTTCAGAAAGTCACAAAACTAGGGCAAATGGGATGACATCATCTGACCTCTGTAGAACACTCAAAATATGAGTTGTATTGCTGAATAATCAGAATTTTTCTTTTAGAATACCATTTCCGTAGTCACAGCTAACACACTGTTCCAAACATTGAATATTTTTTTGTAATGATTTTAATAAAGAACTGAGCAAAACTATGTTCAATGACACATTTAAATAACTTAGAGCAAACCAGCAAATTTCAGAATTTGAGATACAAGATGAATTTTAAGCATGAGGCAGCTTTATCCAAAAAGGGTTCAAAACATGTTTTATCTCTAACTCTTGAGAGATGAAAAGAAAAGCAGTAATAAAGGAAGCAATAGAGAAAGCTAGATCTTTCACACAGTAACCAAACTAGATCCACTGCATAATCACTATTTACCAGAGCCTAAAGTCTTGTAAATGTTCAGCACAAGAATGTGTGCATAATGCAGACATTCTTTATTCCTTCAGAGTAAGGCCTCTTCAGTGTAGCTCATTGTCTATAAAAGATAGCTGTCTGTGTAGAGAAAAGAAAAAAACACATTGTCCACTGTAAGCTTAATCCCTTACTCCAAAATGAAGGTTACTATGATTTGAAGCTAATCTTTCTTGAGCCTTGGCATCAAAATATTTTCAAGCAATAAATATGTATAAACAACTTATTTGTTAAAGATTCCACAAAGGGCTTTATTAGAAGAAGTATTAAAGAAAACCCTTTTTTGTGTGTGTATTAGGCAGCTTCCACATTTCTTATGTTTGATAAAATTTGTAAATAAAACAATCAGGATTTCATTAAATTACTATGGCATACTAAGACAGTGGAAAAAATATGACCACTGAATACGCTCATAAACACACAATGTGTAGCAATCTGTTAAAACTAAGTATTCTCTATGTCACTTTTCTTGGTTTGCATATTTTCAGTGTGGTTTAGTGAGAGTGGTTTGGTATCGTAAAATTTTAGTTAAGTTAATGTTCATTTTGCATCATGCGATGTAAACAGCTTGAATGTGGAAAAAAAAAAAGGAGGGAGAGATTTTTTTTGAAGTTATTATTACTCAATCATTTAAAAGGATTAGTATGTCACATTTTGTCATTTGATAATTATTTTGCAATGCTCTTAGTACACATATTGCTTCCCTAGGTAGAGATTGTTTGAAGATTTCATTACAAACAGGAGCCTTTAGGGAAGAATGTTGCCTAATGAAATTTATTATTATACAGCTTTACTCTTTAATAAGGCACTTTATAAGAGATTATTTCTAGATGTAATATATTAGTGCAGATATGCTGTTTTGACAGTCACCACAGTAAATGAGAAAAGGAGAGAGTAAAGCAGGAGAGAAGAGCAGAAGAGAAGAGCAGAGCGAGAAGAGAAGAGAAGAGAAGAGAAGAGAAGAGAAGAGAAGAGAAGAGAAGAGAAGAGAAGAGAAGAGAAGAGAAGAGAAGAGAAGAGAAGAGAAGAGAAGAGGAAAGGAAAGATGGGGAAATTTCCTCATTGACATGTACAGGGAATTACTTGACCTCAGCAAACCATGTGGTTGTTGATTATATGATAGATGGGAGAGGATTATATGACTGCAAAGATATATCACACAGTGTATCAGGCTTGGTATGTTCTCAAGCTGTCTCCGTCTATGCAGGAGATTTCTGGCAAATATTTTTGCAGAATTAAAGTCATTGGTTCACTTGTCTCCACCTCCAAGTATGAGACTTGCACTTTTTTCTTTTCCTTTTACTTTTAATAGTGCACTGTCTCCTTAACTCGAGGTTACATGCAAATTTGCAACTAGGAAGATCTTTAATTAAGAAATAATGAAAAATAAATGAATCCAAGATGCAGGCTAGATATAATTGCTGAAAACTAACAGTCAAGCTTCAGATCATTCACTGGTGATAGATTTCCGTGAAATCTTTTTTTTCTTATTTGCAAAGGTATTTTGCTTCCTGTGTAATGTATTTCTAACTATCTTTGAATATAATACTTTGAGATTAAAAGAGGAGGAAATGTGTTACAACTTTCCAATGAACATCAGCAGTGTTTGTAGATGTCTGATGCTTCATCAATTCCCATTCAAGAGAGTTTGGTTCTCATTTTTATTCTCTTTAACCTTCATAAAGATTTTGTGTTGGATCCAGAGCTAACTATACAGGCAAGATAATCAACATATTACATTGGGCATCAAATGAGAGTTACTTCACAGGTCAAAACTAGACAACACTGTAATTAGAGGATGATGCAAGAGCCCATGCTTCAGTTTCATAGTTGTCCAGTACCAGGTTAGTGTTCTGTAGGCCACATTGGTACAGGGAGACATGTGCTGAAGACCTGTTTTCCATATTAGACAGTCCTAATATAACAGGTATGCTGTGAACCACTCCTCCCTCTCTTTCCATCCATGCATGTCAAGTCTTATAGGTAATTAATTTTTTATCTAGTTCAATGTTTGTTCTCAGAATTCACAATAATTGACCTTCACTGGCAAAAACATTCTATACTCTGACAAAAGGGTATATGATGAATTTAACATCAAGAAATGTTAAAAGTAGATACGACATATGAAATATTATGGTATTTCACTTGATTTTATTGTCGTGAATTCAGGTTTAGTTCACAGAAATTAGCTATAGCTCTATAGGATTGGCATTTTTCTCAGATAAAACCGGAATCTTTAAAAGAAATTAGGAAAAAGCAATTCTTTTTGTAATCATAAACTATAAACTATCAAATTCACTAATTTGGACACTAGCTTCACTCTGAAGTTTAGCCGGCCTTTTATAATTTAACAAGTAGCCCTGATAATCTGCTACATAGTGGACAATCATTGTACCATTTCTAATTAAAATTGACAAATCCCTTGAAACTTCCCCTAGAAAAAAAATTTAAAATAGTTTGAACTAATTTAACTCTTTGAGACTGTATTTTTAAGTAGGCTGTTTTTTAGCAGAGAAGCAACAATATATAGAAAACTATAAAAAGCCTGCACTCATGCCCAGAAAATCATCATAGATTTCTTATGGTGATGGGTAAATAATGCATACAAAACCTTTATCATGTGAGAAAACATAGCGAATGCATCATTTTCTCTCTGGGCATGTGAAAGATATGTTATGCTTATTCAGAAGGGAAGTCTCTGAGAAAAATATTCTCTCATATACCATGTGATCAAGGCTGCTGTCTGGCTGTCTGTTAAGCTCTAAACCCCCACTGCAAAATACAATCTGTGTTAGAGCTCTTCTAAATGACCTACTTACTTTTGATAGAGGCAGCATTGGACCACTTAATACAAAAGCATTGTTTGATATCTACTCCTCTTTCACAATGAGACTGCGTCCTTGTAGTGCAATAACAGAGTGACTGGAGGGTGGCATACAACATTTTGTGGATTGGGAAGACAGAATCCTTCAGTCTTTTTCTGTAGATAATGACACCTAATTATTATGATCCTCTCTTCCATACCTATCTGTGACTAAAGCTGGTGTGTAATTTAATGTATTTATAGAAAAATATCTTTCTCTACTTCTCTGAAAATAGTGCAGACCTTAATGACTAATATTTTGATGAAGCAAATGAAACAGTGGGTAAAATCTGTTAATATATAGATGTATTGTACTCGGTCACATAAGAGTGGATGCATTTTCCGTTTTTCAGAAGATTAATTTCACCTGCAATAACGGAGTCCATTTCTGGAAGGTACAGAGTAAATTCCTGATACCATGCAAGGGAGAAAGCAAAATGAGACTGGGGAAGAAATGACAACAAAATGCAGATCTGCAGCTACTCATATGTTAGAGGACTTCTGGAAATTGATGTTGTTAACAACCTTACCGAGAAAGTACTGAAGTAGCTTTTGTAGAGATATTTCATTCTGAAAGGAAAGTATATTTTTATTGATAGTGATTCTCTTTTGCTGTATGAATGCAGAATAGACGATGCAGAAGCCCAAATCTTGGCTAAAGTGCCTATCTAGCGTTGTAATACACATATAATATAATGCACATATTTGGTAAGCACCTGGTTTATAACAAGAATAGAATTGTATTCTTTGCATGTATGTATTACAGATAGAGAAATCGGGACATTGGTTGAAAAAATTGTTTTGCATTGTTAGCTCTAAAGACAGTGTAAAAATCAATAAGACAAAAAAGTATTGGCCAGATTACTTGTAGTTTCTGAAAAAGACTTTTTTTCTATTTTGCTCTTGTGACTTTATCTATGACACTGATGTCCAGGAAGAGTTCCATTTCCTGGAAAACTTAATGGCAGAGAAATTCATTCAAGGAGAGGAAGAGAGAGTTCTACATGAAGATTCTGTGATTCAAAGAGAAGAAAGTCATTAAACAACAACAAAAAAATGTCCTGTGTCTGTCTTTGTTTCCCATCTTTGTGTGCACGTGTGTTTTGTTTTCTGTTACAAACAAGAGAAAGCAGGAATTTTGAGACGATCAACTTCTATTTATCGCTTTAATTTGAAATTAATTTTTATAAGTCTCTTGTGAAAAAAGGAAAGACATAAAAGTCCATAAAAAGTTATAGACTCCTGGATTTCCTAGTGCCATAAAATAAGTCTCTTTTTTATACCTGTTATTCTTGTAGACTGAGTAATGTGCCTGACCTAGCCTATACTTCCTTATTTCCATCTTTTCTGAGGAGACACATGAACAGTATTTATTTCCAGGCTGTCCTCTCCTTCTCTTTCCCTTCTCAAGTATTTGGATTCTTACACAGCGTATTTTAGTTTCATGCATCTTCTAGCATGATGAAGCATCTGCTTATGGTGCTGAAGCTACTGGCAGTGCCTGTGTTTGCCCCAGAGCACATTACAGATGGTAGTGTCATTGCAGATAATGATAGACTAATACACTCGCGCTAGAAACAGGGGACAGATGCTGCTTTTGTTCACTTTTCAGTTGCAGATCCACCCTGAAGACGGGTGGAGATGGGAAAACTCCTCAAAAAAAAGCAAACAGAGCTAGCAATTTAGGTAATGGCCACTGGGTGGGGGAAAAGTGCACATCATTAAAAAAAACCCCACAACATTAGGAAACAGGAGAATCAAAACTAGGACTCTTTCGAGGGTGCAAGAAATTCTAAAATATGTGAATTAACAGTTTCTATACATAAAACACTAGACAATTGTCATTAATTTTATTAATTCTACAGTAATCTACATCAGATTACACAGGGGACCATTTCAAGGCACCTTGTCTCTCAACATATGGATGTAAATCAGACCCTATAATCTTCCATCATCCCCAGTGCTTTTTCCAGGGGGATTTACACGTACACATAAAATAAATACTTAAATCCCCACTGTTTAGTAAAGACAAAGGACTTTTATTCCAGAGACTGCAAGCATCTTATCTTTTGCCTTTGTGTAGCATAGTCAGAGGCAAAAAGCTTTTCCAGAAAATTTTATTAAGTAGGAATTTAACTTTGCCACCATTTTAAGTGAATATAATGTTTCAACAACTTGCATTTATCCTATTTCTTGGATTAACAGCTTGATATCCTAAAATAAAGTTTATATGTTTTTAATGATTAACATAATTTTAGTGCAAATCATTTTTTTCTCTTGTAGTTAGCAACACTATACGAAAGCATGAACGTCAGATCATCCATGTTCAACCAGTGTATCAGAAACACAGGAGAGAAACTAGTATCTGAGTGAAAAAAATCACCCTGTGCATGAACTTAACTTCTTGTATATTCTTTTACCTATACTCAGATCTGCAATCTGTTTTCTGCCATAGTATTCCTGTTCTACTTGAGGTTCTTGAAGAGACTTTTTCCCAGAGAATTGCTTTCTTTTCATATTTTTCTGTGGAAAGGACAACTGTTGGCTTGATCTCAGTAAGTCCTTAAAAAGGAAGATAGATAAAAAGGAAGGAAGCTATACAGATTTCTACATTTTTTCCCCAACTTATACCTGAAGAATGATCAGAAAACAACAAAATAAACAAAAGAATCCTTATCATCTTTATAACACATCTTCTGTTTTCTAAATTAGCCAAAGGAACTGATCTACAAGCAATTGTCCAAGTACTAGACCTCAGAATGAGTATTGCCCTTTCGTTTTAGAGAATGCCTTCAGTTTTCGTTTTTCCTCTTCATCTTCCTGCTTCTTCATGACTATATCCATCTGTAGAAAATCTCTCACACTTACGAATCACAGAATCACACAGAATCACACAATCTCAAGGGTTGGAAGGGACCTCAAAAGAACATCTAGTCTAACCCCCCTGCCAGAGCAAGACATTCTAGAGTAAGTTACATCAGTAACTATTATCATTTGTGTCATGAGGTCATTGGACAGGAAAGCCTATAATACAGTATCATCTTCTGAAGGGAGAAAAGAACCATCATATCTTATTTTTAGCAAAAAGACTAAAGCAAGGTGATAAAAGCCATTATATTTTGCTAGTTATTTAACTCCATGGTTGACACTATTTTTTCACTGACCTCACAACTAGCTCTCTTTGTACAAACAGTCCAACTAGAGCTACTTCATGTGACTAAAGCAGCCATCTGCCAATGCTATGAGTCCTTGATCCCCTAGAGAGGACTATTTCACCTCACTCTTTTCAGAAGAACTGAAGGTCTGACATATTTCTACTTGCAGTGCTTGACCTACAAAAAGGGCTGCTAACTTCAGCTTGTTTCCTGTTCACCAGACATACCAATCTGCAAAATTCATTAGAACAGATGTTATTATTTGTTAGTAGCTTTAAAAAAGAAGACATTGGAGAGCTTAGCTGCATTGCAGAAATTTCCAGATTTGAATTGGTCCAATATACATGACTATCCTAATGCTCCTAGTTTGTGGATTATGAACTTTATTCTCCATTGTTGTCAGCTTTGCATTTTCCTTCCAGTCCCTATGATTTGATGATTCTATGATTCCATGATTCTATGATAAGCAAGCACAGTCACAGATAAAGAGTTCTTGGACTATACAGAGCATTTCAGAGGATAACAGAATGGCAAAAAAAAAAAAAATAAATAACCCCAAAAAACAAATCCAAACCTCTGCTAGTGTTTTTTAATACCTTTTCATTGTCCCGTTCTGGTGATACTAAAGTGTGAAACAAAAGAAAAACTTTATCTCAACAGTGTATGTAGTTCTACAGAAAGGAGGAAGACTAAAGTATAGAGACAATACCCCCAGCTTACCAAGGATGTGTGTAATAAAGCTGAATATTGGATACTGAACTCTCAACTTCTGTTCCATAACAAGAGTATCTTTCTGCTCTGTCTTGTACTGCAAAGCTAAGACAATGATGCTTGTAAATAATATCATTACTGATAGTACTTATTACTTAAAAGGCTACCAGTATTGTAGTATAACTGCCAGTCTATCTGCTTATGCCAGAATCAAATCTGTTTCCTTGTAAAAGTTGAAGCACTTCAAACATTTAAGTAACAATGGCCATACATAAATGAGGAGACTCAAATATGAGTTTGGGATTTCCCTTCTGGTGACTCCCTCTGTCAGCCACTACAGTATAAGGCAATCTTTTAAATTAATTCAGTTTTTGGGCCTATTATTCCTTTGAGTATTCTCTGACTGGATCTTCCAAGGTATCTTCTTCCAAGCATCGGAAGTTTGAGAGTTGTATCTCACAGTCTCGTTCTCAGTCATGATCCCCATCTAAAGCAGCTGTAGCTTTCCAGACTACAGTGAATACACTGCAAATTTTAATTTAGATTTATATCTCCTGACTTCTCATGCCTGTTTTTGACTACTGAGAAACTCTGTTTTTTCATAATAGTATTGGGAATTAAGCATAGCAATACATTCAACATGGGTTTGATAGTCAATGAACAATTGTCAATGGCAACTTGAAATATTCATTTAGGGCCTAAAGTAAATTTAATAAAAATTGCATAAGAGTTAATTAACATAAAACAGCCAAATGCAAAATGAGTTAAATAAACTAAAATAAAGTTCATGTTTTAATCAGTAAAACCTTGTTGCTTAACAGCTCCTCCAGGCTTAATGTTGAGCTTAGTTTCTGGATCACACTCTTTCAAATTGCTCCACAGAGACATAAATCTGACTGTAGCTACTGCATACTCTCGTGAGGGTGAGTACATGTGTATATTTCTGAGTGGGAATGTAAATTACAGTGTGCTTTGCATATGAACTGATCTTTTCTGTAGTAGGAAAAAATATATATTTTTGTATTTTTCTCTTACAGAACTCTGAAAAATATTTTAAACCTCAATTTTGTTTACAGTGATACCAGAGAAATTTAAGAATAACATTAGACTCAATTAGATTGTGTGAATGCAGAATAAGGTTATTAACTTCACTAAAATTTTCCTGAATAGACACCAAGGTGTTTGAAATTCATTAGCATAATATTACCTCCTTTGGAGTGTCTTCACTGTATTTTTTTTTCTTGAGAAAAAAAACCACCAAAAACACATTTCACACTCTGTTAATCCATCAAACTTGGACAAATGTATTTCAAAATAATGTCCAAACTTAAAACTAAAACCACGCAACTAGATAATTTATCTGGATAAAGCTATGTGTGTTAATCTCCTGTATTTCATTGTATTTAATCTCACGATCCTCTGAATATTGTGAGCACAATGAATGAAAATAGAGCCTGAGATGCACTTTTATCTGCAGTGGTTTTGGTATCAGGGGAGCTACAGGTGTGGCTTCTTTAAAAAAAGAGCTGCCAGAAGCTTCCCCTGTAGCTGATATGGCTACTGCCAGTCAGTTCTAATATGGACCCACAGCTGACCCAAGCCTGGCCAATTAGTGATTGAGGTAACACCTCTGTGAACAACTAATTGGAGGTTGCTGCATCGTTGCTAAAGGGCAGCAGCAGTGAAGGGAGTGAGAATAACTCTCTGCAGACACTAAAGTTAGTGGAGAAGGAGGGGGAGGAGGTGCTTAGGCACTGGAAGAGACATTTATTCCCCTGTGACGCAGCCCATGATGAGGTGCTGTGCCCCTACAGCCCATGTAGGACCACCAGGAGAAAAGATCCACTCACAGCCTGTGAAGGATCCCCCACCAAAGCAGGTGGGTGCCTGAAGGAGGCTGTGACTCCATAGGAAGAACCTTGGTGCAAGTTCATACAAGGACCTGGGAGTCTGTGGAGACAGAGGAGGCCTCAACAGAGCAGGTTTGCTGTCAGGACTTGTGATCCTGTGAGGGACCTAGGCTGGAGCAGTTGGTACCTGAAGGACTGTGGATGACCCACGTTGGGGCAGAGTGTAAGAAGCTGCCCCTGTGGGAGGCCCCATGCTGGAGCCCATGGGACTCATGTTGGGTAAGTCTGTGGAGGATTGTTTCCCCCACAGTGTAGCAGTGGGAAGTGTAAGGAAACTCTCTTCCTCTTAGAAGAAGCAGGCGTAAAGTCTGTCTGTAAAGAACTGACAGTAAACGCCATTCCCCACACTTCTGAGCTGCTGGTAGGGAAGGAGGGGGATTTTTAAGACTTGGATTTATATCTCATTTTTCCTGCTCTGTTCTGCTTGTTCATTAATAAATCAAAACTAGTTTCATAAAATCATAGAGTGGTAGAGGTTGGAAGGGACCTCTAGATATCATCTAGTCCAAACACCCTGCTGAAGCAGGTCAACCTAGATCAGGTCACACAGCAACGCATCCAGCTGTGTCTTGAAGAGCTACAGAGAAGGACACTCCACAACCTTCATGAGCAGCGTGTGCCAGGGCTCCAGCATCCTCACAGTAAAATAGTTTTCCATATGTTTAAATGGAATTTTTCTGTTCCAGCTTCATCCCACTACCCCTCTTCTCCTGTCACTACATAAAACAGAAAAAAGTGAAGTGATACTCCAGCCTCCTGACATCC